>AP028450.1:7945828-8031404 GCA_036509395.1 Antheraea yamamai
TTAATCATTTATCATTAGAGTTTGTGATAGGTGAGGTCTTTCTGTCTGTCTGTATATACACAAATCCACGTGCAGTAACAGTGCTTGCATTGTTGTTTCGTTCGGCCAGTGAGAGCACCGGGAGGCCAACCTCTCCTCCCCTTTCCCCCCTCCTCCCCTTTCGCACCTCCCCCTCCACCCAAATACAGGCTCGTAGAGCTACTCGCCACTTACCTTGTGTTGCTAGTGTCAATGTGATAGTGGTTATTACTTAAAATTGCGACCCGCCTGTTTGTTTGCCTCCTAAGAAATAAGAAAGGTAAAATCGAACGTTTTTCTACTAAACAAATAAATAAAGAAAATAACTGTCTTATTTCTGCCTATCTAAACATATAAAAGTATCAAAATATATAAAAATCAGGTGTCACGATGTTTATCCACGATGAACTACTCAATCTATCTTCATGAAAGTTGGCATTCATGTATAATTTGGTACAATTTCAGAGATAGGGTAATTTATATTTCGATTAATAACGATTATGGCGTCAATATTTTTTAATTACAAATTAAATGATTGTCAATGTTGATTATCGTTATTAATTGTAAGTTTCATCAGTGTCTACCAGTTGGCGATTTAAATTAGTCTATTGTCAGAAAAATGTAGAAGATACTGTTATATATATCTCATAGATGGCGCCACATTTTTTTTTTAATTTATTTATTTTAGGATCGTCAACATGACAATACACTAGTAAGTATAGAAAAAGTAGGACTATTGTGAGACATTATAAATGTAATCATATTTAAAGACAACCACGGCGTGCTCCAACAATAAATTAAATATTAAACTATTTTACATATTTAAAAATTTAACATAACAATACAAAAACAAGGAAATTGAAACAGAAAGAGAGAAAAAAAAAGTGTGTGTGTACTTATGTACACGCGTTAGAAGTTATACTTCTTTGGCGTAACAAGATAACAATCTGTTAAAAATTTTTATCTTTAGCCTTAATCTACGTTTGTAGAAAAAAAAAAATAATAAATAAACGACGAGCGTACCAACATGCGCGACTAATATCGAGGTTCAATTTCTATTTTGTTGGTAGCTTTTTTGAGCGGTTAAGCAGACAGCTTCATACTGTTAATTTTGTGTCACAGATGCGCGCGCATCTTAAAATTTCACTCTCATCATTTTTTCATAACGCGCCTAAAGAAGTATAACTTCAAAAGAAATACTGAAACAATTATAACTGTATTTTGTGAAACAGACTGATAACGTCTCTATCGCTGTTTTGAAATGATTGCGTTTAGTTGAGAAAATGTCGCATGTTTTATGGTACGAGTTATTTTGAATGTAAAGTTGGAAATTTTCTGTTTATTTCTACTTGACTATATCTTTTAAATACTTTCTTAATCATTATTGGATTTTAATTTAATTTTCCGTTCTTTCGTTCGTTCGTTCCCAAAATACCAAATAATTTATCATAATTTCAATTTAACATGCATCGCGTGGCCCCGTCAGCTAGTATATACATAGAGATTGTAAAACCACGATTTGAGTTTCAGTTTTTCATACGTTTTTGTAATATTGATTGCCTATACCTAAAGATTTCGAAATCTCATGATAGGTCAGGTCAGGCAGGTCTATTCTGATCATACAGAGTAGACGGATGACCGTCACGAAATTTGTCACTTAGAGTAACATGTCTTCCATCCTTTTTGTCAACAAAAATAAACAAAAGACTTATTCTCTCCTCTGTTACCTACGCTGTCTACCTACGTATCTTTAGTAATTATTTTTCAAAAACCAAGTGTACGTATGTAAATATTGCTTACAGAATCACCAATCAGATACCTTCATCCCCATGTAATTAAAAATAAACAAAACATCGACATCAACCATCCCCTTTGGTGATTACATAATACACGAAGCAGCCCCTAACTTAGGTATTATGTCCCGATTACTTCTACTTTACTCATTGTAACTTGACATGTTAGACTGAACAAAAACATCAACGTAAGTTCCATGTATTTTTAATCAAAAACAAAAGTTTTGCGAAACTAACATGTAAATGTAATAAATACAATTTTATTTTAAAACACAATTCCTAGCCGACGGAGTTCGCCAGTTAGATAAATTTGGATGCATTTTATAGCCTGCGGAATCCAGTCCAGAACAGAATTTAGCTAAAAGTAAATCAGTGGTATAAGTCATGAGAATATAGCGAGTTCTTTTTAAACACATTCAGTATTTTCTTATACGATACTTCAACTTCATCTTCAACTACGAAGTCAACACGATATTGTCCTTCATCGGAACCTCCGCCTCAGTTGCAAAGATTCGAACGTTCGTCCATTGACGCTGTGTCTGAACACATGTTCAGTTAAGACATCAACGCTTCAATTGCATTGAATTAATATACGTTTTCTGAATCCAAAACAACTTTGTAGCCTTTGTAGCTTACTTAACGTTAACGTGAATCTACCAATATTTTTCAAGTGAAACTTCTAATGCGACTTCCAACAAGGTTGCGTTAAACGTTTAACGCTACCATGGAGGGGGTATGAAAGCACTGTTGCGTTAAACGTTCAACGCTCCTGGGGAGGGGGAATAAATAGAGACAGAGCGAGAAAAATAATCAAACATTTCGTATCTTACTTTAGTTATCATAATCCCATTGTAAATGTTATAGATTTGGATATTACTCCACTCGAAAATGATAATTAAAAGATGCGATCAATTGTGAATTGTAAGCAATGTTAATATAGTTTGTCTTAAAGAAACAATATGATTTCATTAAAAATCAATTTCTACCCCTTCCTATTTTCATTTCCACATTACAAAGTTTCACTTGTTCCGCGCGCAGAGATTCCACGCACTATATTTTTTTTTAATTACATGTATCCTTCCGCTATCATTTATCGTTTGTAATCACCATTGGGCAAAAAATTGCAATAAAGAAATTTTAGGCAATAAATCTTCCATATAAACAGTTGAAACCATTACATAGTATAAAACAAAGTCCCCTACCGCGTCTGTCTGTCTGTCTGTTCGCGATAAACTCGAAAACTAACTGAAAAACTGAACGGATTTTCATGCGGTTTTCGACAGTGGATAAAGTGATTCATGAGGAAGATTTTGGTATATAATTTGTCAAGAATTGTTTTTATAATTAGGGCGGGACAACATCTGCCGGGCCCGCTAGTTACAATAAAGAATGTAATCAATAGCTATAAAAATAAATAAAATTGACATTGAAGTACCAATAAAACAAGGACTCTGAACTACTAATCTATACTATACCATTACATAGTATAAAACAAAGTCCCCTACCGCGTCTGTCTGTCTGTCTGTTCGCGATAAACTCAAAAACTACCGAACGGATTTTCATGCGGTTTTCACCAGTGGATAGAGTGATTCACAAGGAACGTTTTAGTATATAATTGTTAAGGATTTTTTCATAATCAGGGCGTGACAACGTCTGCCGGGCCCGCTAGTAATATTATAAAGATGTAAAGTTTGAGTGTTTCTGAGGTTGTAGGGGGAAATCTCAGGAACTACTGGTCCGATTTGGTCCGACTGGAAATTCTTTCAGTGTTAGAGAGATCATTTATCAAGGAAGGCTATATGATATATATCATCACGCTAAGACCAATAGGAGCAGAACACCGATGGACAATGTTTAAAAATCGGGTATTTTTTTCCTTTTGAGATCTACTGCTGCGTGTTCGTGTTAGCCCAAAGTAACTATTCCCCCGAAGTCGCGGGCAGAAGCTAGTAAGTACATAATAAAATAATTAAAATATATATAAAAGTGCGTCATTTCAACCAATTTTTTCAAAAATTTCAAGTCCAAGTTTAGAAAATGTTTAAAAGAATATTTATTGGGTACACGCTAATAACTCATACAGTGGACCACAAACTTCGAACGGTCCGGCTTCCAGTGTTTTCAAAGCAAATTGCCCAGTCTATACATGAAAATACTATTTGCAGGTATATTTCCGGATCGGTTCGCAAATCACTGTTTACAGAGGAACATTCTGTATGAATGTACACTGAGGAAGAAATTATTGTTTTAGGTTCTTGCTTATAGCAAAGTCCTAACTAATATTATAGATGAGATTGTGAGTGTGTTTGTTTGTCACGCTTTCACGTCTTCACTGCTCAAACAATCATAATGATTTTTTTTTATGTCATAGCCGGCAAACGAACAGGTGGGTCACCTGATGTTAAGTGATCACCACCGTCCATAGACACTAACAACACCAGGATAGTCGAAAGTGCATTGCCAGCCTATGTTTGGGGGAAAGGCAGGGAGAGGGAGAGGAGAGGGGAGGGGAGGGCAGGTGGGCCTCCGGCACTCTTACTGACCGAAAGAAACACAACAATGCAAGCACTGTTACTTCACGTCGGTTTTCTATGAGAGGGTGGTACTACCCCGGGCGAGCCGAACCATTCATGCTGAATCTTATAATAACTTCAGCGTGGCTCTACCACCTACATAAAATTACTTAAAACTTAGTACTTAAAATTACACATTGTCACGTTTACACATAGCCAGGGTAATGCAAATGTATATTTTCTATAAATAACAAAGGTTAGAGCAGGAGGATTAAAAAAAAACAAATTACTTCAACTTAATTTATTTAAAAAAATACAAGAAAAACCTAAAACTGTGATAGTGTCACCAATGTTAGGCGACTACTAACATACTAACAATAAGTAAATGTTACCGTTATGCTAAGTTGACACTAATGCCCGGTTTCTGAGGTACTTTAATTGTAGTTTATTTGTTCAATAGCGTTATCGGTTCGATAACTTGTCAAATTGCGTTTCTGAACACACGATCATACGATAAATGTCAGTAAAACTCAACGGGCCATTTGACAGTTTATCGTATGGGTAACTTTGTTGAGTCAATGACTATTGGTAGTTTAACCGAGTATCTCGGAAATCGGGCATAGGTAATGGTCATGTCGTCCAAGCATTTATACATTATCATTACATAGAATAAAATCCACTGCCACGTCTATCTGTTCGCGATAAATTCAAAAACTACTGAAATGATTATTTACTTGGATAATTTGTCAAGATTTTTTTATATTATCAGGGCGGGACAACGTCCGCAGGGTCCTCTATTATACATATATTAGGATACCATATCGTACTGAAACACATGTAAATTCACCCCTCATTAAGATGTTTCGACGTCTGCCCGGTTTCTGAGATACTCGGTTAAACTACCAATAGTTATTGACTCAACAAAGTTATCCACAAGATAAACTGTCTAATGGCCCGTTGAGTTTTACTGACGTTTATCGTATTATTGTATTGTGAAACGCAATTTGACAAGTTATCTTAGGTCATGAACTTGGATCTTATTTCACATTTATGTTTTTGATGGGATCTTTCATATATGAAAGTTTTTGAAAGAAGCAATAAGTTCCGTTACTTATCACATACATTACAACTACAAAACTGAGAAATTTATATTAAAACTAGCTGACCGTGCAACTTCGTCTGCACTAAATCGGTTATTACCGGTTTCAATTGTATTTTTAAACGCAAATAATCCTAAAAAACCTAAAACCCGATTGCAGCGACATATAGCACTTCCAATTGTGAATCCAAACTATCCAGGGACTCACTCAAACATATATCCAGTTGGTATGTGAGAAATAAGCCTGTTCGCAGCATTACCTAAAGTGTCTAATGAAAATAAAAATTAACCTACATATATTGCCGATAAATGTCTTCCCAGTACCCCTTGTAACTTCATCGCTTAACATACTGTAAAAATTAAACTTTATCTTAAAAAAAGCTTGAGAGGTCTATGGATCCCCAGTTGGAATGAAGTTCCTTTCCCTTTTTTGTAGACGTTTACTATACATCTTTTAAAATAAGCCTACAACCCGATCGTAGCATCATCTACCGGGTTCAATTAAAATAAAAACTAACCTACATATATTGGCGGTAATGTAAAAAAAGCTTGAGAGGTCTATAGATCCCCAGTTGGAACGAAGTTCCTTTCCCTTTTTTGTAGACGTTTACTATACAGTCGGTATAGTTTACATTATAAAATATCAAGTTGACAGAGTTAAATTGTAAATTAAATGATAAAATATGTTCATAAAATAAATAATGTTAAATTAAACACTGAATGATATCATAATTATTTTCAACTTGTATTAAAACTTTTTCACACTCCATTGTATTGAAGAAAAATATAAATATTAAAAAGATATGAGCACGACGCGTCAACTGTCACTTGCTGTAATTATTCGTCTAAGACCTAGCAACGGTTTCGACAACGAATTCGAATAAGCCAGTTTTTTATATATCTTTATGTTCTTCCAAACAGCGTGCGGGTTACCTGGCTGCCGTTAAACGTTGCGTTTATTAGTGCATATCGCTCCTTTACAGGCAAAAGTATTGATTTTTATATAATTTAGAAAGTTTTGTTTTTCACTAACTTTGAAACGCTACTAAAACATGAAATTATTATTGCCAGACATTTTTATTTAAAATTGTTTGAAATGATTTATTTTATTTATAAAGAATATCATCGGGCACATTATTGTCAATAGCAAAATTGTCTGGCAGTGATAAATTCATATTTGAATAGCGTTTAAAAGTTACTGAAAAAAAAACGTTCCTAAAATTATTTAGAAATCAAAATTTTGACCTCTAAGGTGTGATGCGCATTAAAAAACACAACGTAAACCGGCTATCAGGTACCCTCAAATAATCATTATAAACGTTACTACTACGTTTGATGCATACACAATAATAATGGCCGAAAACTGTGAAGGAAGTGAGAGAAGGCTTATTGTGTGAGAGAAACAGGAGACCCGCGCGGTATCATCCCTACTCCGTGCTGTTTACTGGGATGTGACACCGGTATAGTCTGACAAATGAGTGTTGATCCAGAAAAAGAAAAATTTTAGCTTTGCCATAAGCTCAGGGAAATTTTAATTGAAATAGAGTGAAAAACAGTCACAAAAAAGACGACGACTTGGTTTTAATTAGCTCTTTCTCTGGGATAACTTACCAAGTGATAATTGATCAGTTATCGAGTGGGATGAAAAATGATTAATTACTAAAATTACTATAAAAAAAGGGGTTGGTGTTAGAAGGGTGAAAATTTAGGGTTGTATTTTTTAATGCCTCATTATAACAAAATGAAATAAAAAAAAATGTCCAAAAAATAAAAAAATAAATGTTAGGAGTGGACAACCCTTATCACTTAGGGGTATGAAAAATAGATAGTAGCCGATTCTCAGACCTACTAAATATGCACATAAAATTTCATAAAAATCGGTGAAACCGTTTCAGAGGAGTACGGTAACTAACATTGTGACACGGGAATTTTATATATAAGATATTGTGGCAATATTGTAACGTAAATAGCAATTTTCGCCCGAGATCGGTTACTTTAACTGTAGTGCTGCAAAAACTTCACGCTTATATTGACTAATTGATGAGAAATCTGTTAAGGTATAACATATTTTAGTATCGTCTTTAATGCCGAAATATGATACTTTCAAACAACTAGAAATATATTTTGCATTATCTAAGTATACGTTGGCGACTTGATTGTATACTTGTTTTGGAAATGTTTTTGGTTATGAATTCCTTTATAATTATTATCTTTTTATTTTTATTTTATTTATTTAGGAAAACTTACAGATAATACTAATGAAATAACAAATAAATAACATACAAAGGGTAATTACAAATTTTCACTTATAAAAACTATAAATAAACAAAGAAAAAACAGCTGTTACGCCATCGCTACACATCACAATTGCTGACTAAGAGTTCCAGTCCCACGATGCGGTAGGTGTTCAAAGTATTACGCCATCGCTATACAACACAATCGATGAATAAAGAAGAATGCCGAGTTCCCAGTTCCAAGTTGCGGCAGGTGTTCAAGCATACGTGTCAGCAATTTCCACAACAGGTGCACAAACTTAGTGGAAACGTTCGGTGGTCCGACTCCTCCGTTCCCACATTGTTCATGTATAAATATTTGGACGGAACCAACAGAAAGACAGTGTTAACCTAATATCGGTAGCATTCATTATGCTATTAGTTTTAGTTTAGGTTTAGTGTGAGAGTAAGCCTAACATCGGCGATAATCTCTAGTTTTAGATTCATTTTTGTAATTTTTATATTTAATAAATTAATTTATAGTAATTTGTTTTTTTTTGGATCCTCCGGCTCTGACCTTCGTAACTCAGCTATCAATATAGATGTACAAATAAAAACATGATTACATACACAAAGTTAATATTATGGAAAAAAATCTCTAGATAAACATTGTCTAAGGCATGTTATACTATCTGAGAATAAATCTAGGTCTAAAGAATTAAAATATTTACATGCTCGGATCAGAAAGGCATTTTGGCGATATGTCGTCCTGACAATTGACACGTCCTAACAATTATCTGATGAATTGCTTCAGGCGCGGGTAATTTATACAATTATCATAGGTCTTTGATTAGCTACTGTCACCTTAGTAATCAATTAGACGAACCTCACGAAAATAATCTCGAAAGTTTTAAGGTCTGACACAGTTTTGTTTCTATGACCACCTCCAGGCTTCAATATAAAACTTTAATCGTATTCTTATGCACGTAATTTCAATCAATATATTTATGTACTAGCTTCTGCCCGCGACTTCGTCTGCGTGGAAAAGTTACTTTGGGCTAACTAAAACGCAGCGAAAGGTCTAAAAGAATCCGATTTTGAATCATTCTTCATTGGTGCTCCACTCTTATTGATCTTAGCGTGATGATATATAGCCTATAGCCTTCCTCATAGATAGCTATCTAACACTGATGGAATTTTCAAATCGGACCAGTAGTTTCTGAGATTAGCGCGTTCAACCCAACAAATAGACACTAGAACTTTATAATATTAGTATAGATTACTACTCTTCTCTCGTATTTAACTCGACCCATCATTCAAATTACAATAACTTTTGATAGAGTGGACCGATTTATGAAACAAAGACTAAGTTATTCTCGAGGGTATGCTTCTTTATGATTTTCTTGGTGTGGTTTTGGTCTGTTTCCGCGACTCCGTCCGCGTGGTACATAATGTAAAAAAAAACAGTGACTAATAAAATCATCTGAATGTATTAAGTCCACTTACTTATCTACTTATCTCCCGTACGTAAGTCGAGTCGTTATTAAAATTACAATAACTTTTGATAGAGTGAACCGATTTTAATGAAACTAAAATTATATGTTACTCGAGGATATGCTTTATGATTTTGGTCAGGTTTTGTCGTGAACGCAGTTCTTTAGCAGTGACGCGTGTCCATAGAAAATGACACACAGATATTTCTAAAAATGATTGAAATAACATTTGAACGATATAATATTATGGAAACGAAGCTATGTATAAAATAATAAAAGAAAGATTAAAAAACATTCCCTTCCAGTAAGCAGCAGAAATCAAACAAACAGTTATTACGGATTCGTTATATTAGATAACTTGAATAAACAAAGTTACATACTCCAGTATTTACATAGAGAAACTGCGTTTACTGTGTAGCTGGGCCAGTGATTGTGAGATATTTGCTTATCGTTCAGGGTTCAGTGGCTTTTGTCTGATTCGAGAAGGAATTTAGGGGAGAGATGGAAAAATTTAGCGAGGTACTGTAATAAAAGGTATTTCGCAAGGATTCGATTTGATTTTTTTTATTGTGTGGTTTATAAATATTAGGTTTCTTTATTAATTGTGGTCTATTGTTGACTAGCTTGTACACATAACATTATTTTCAAGAAATGGGTTTTATTGTTTTTTTTTTACCTACTTTCTACGTTTTAGGTTTTTTTTATTATAGCACGGCAAAATCACTGCACTATGCATGATGGTAAGTAAAGTACGGTTCAAAAACAATGGCGACCACCGAGTGACACACTATCCATCGCCGGTCGCCGCTGTCGTGTCGGCCTATTAAAAGCTGAATATGCACAGGCTGATCCCGAAACGCGACCCGCAGAAGCGAATCACTATGACGGGGTTTTTCGCCTTACACATGGTGGTTGCGACCCAGTCAGTCTGTAAAACCCTACCACCTCGCTTTCGCCATTGCCTCTTTCGTTATTCAGCCGGGTGCACCATGTGCAGGTGAGATTGGCTTGGGTGTCTAAAGTCTTACCCGCGATGCTGAAGCACGATTTCAGCCGCAGCTTCACTAGGAAGCATGAGAGAGGAATGTCCTCTCTCGAGGTGTGCGTCCCCCGTTCGACCATCCACGGGGACCTACGCGCGTGACCAGGCTTAGAGAAGTACATGCTCACGGCTAATCCTCAAACCTGCCCCATAAATGCGCAAAGGCGGTCCAGGGGTTCTTAGTCGGTAGGAGTCCGACATAACCCTCCCGTTGTTCCCCTTCAGTGGGAATTGTATCCAAAGTAGGATTTTCCCCTGGATAAAAAAGGGTGTCTAAAGTCTTATGATGTTATTCGACACCCCTTACACCTCCTCAGTCACTTGACCACATTCTCATCTGATATGAAATGACGATTGATCTAAGATAGTAAAGACGCTAAACCGGAGGACAGGCTGTCCAGTGTGTCTGCCGGAGCACACCAACAAGTGCTTGGCGGCAGATTTTTAACTAGAGGGTGATAACTAGCCAGGCGGACTTAGATTTTTTTTTATCACCATGCTTTCAGCACAATGTTTTCCTTCATCGAAAGCGTCGGCACAATAGCAATGATATGGACCTACGTCCATCGATGTGCTATCTGAACACGCTATCGATTAAACCGTTAACGCTTCATAGGAACTATGTATTTCATCGCGTTAATTGTTAATTTGGCTTCAGTATTTTTTATTGATTTTAAGTTATTTGTGTTAAGTTTTACCATTACTGCTTAGCCTCTATAGAACAAGGTAGACTAGCTAAGTTCGATCCCTTGCCGCCCCAACAATTACGGTCTGACGGTACACCGTGGGGTTTTAGTCCGTGCGACTCGGACATAACCCACCCTCTCCCCCGGGATGGTGGCGTATCCATAAGGAATATCCCCACGTTAAAAAAAAATACGATATTTTGAAAAGTCACCTGTCTTGTGTATTTTAAAGTGTGATTTTTAAAGACACCTGTCTTTAAAAATCTCATCTCAAAGCTCAAAAATCAGGCGTTAATTTGAGCTTTTAATTTTAACGTGCCCCGTATTGATAGGCTTTCGTGCGGGCCAGCGCGCAGTAACTGGCTCGCCTTTCATATGTCGCGCTCACATATAAATATTTGCTTAACATGCACTCTACCTTACATGCCTACATTATTTTATTAGGTAATAAAGAAATCCTCTAACATAAGAAAGAGACCTTATCTGAGTTCACAATATTAAAAGAACTTAACTAGACTTACTACTATCTTACAATAATGAAAATGAAATGATTATTTATGTATGTATGTACATGTTTTTTTTTTTATGTCATAGGAGGCAAACAAAAATTGCGTTGCCAGCCTGTGCTTAGAGGGCGGAAGGAGGGGAAAGGAGTAGGGACAGGGGATGGAGGGGAAGAGGGAGGTGGGCCTCCGGCGCTCTTACTGACCGAACGAAACGCAACAATGCAAGCACTGTTACCACACGTCGGTTTTTCTGTGGGTCGGGTGGTAGTACCGCGGGCGAGCCGACCCATTCAAGCTGAAACCAGTAATAGCTTCAGCGTGGCTCTTCCGCCTAGAAAATGTATGGGTATTCTTATTAATATTCCTTCTTTTTTTATCATTCTTTTTAAACAATAACTAAACTTGGATAAAATAAAACTTAAAATAACTACTTTATAAATAAACAAAAACCTTAAGTACTATATACAGTCTAAGTTCTTAATAAGTTGAGTCGCGGACACAGCTAGTCTATATAAATAAATAATTTGTCAAATGTAAGCGTATTAATTCAAACCTGCTGCACCTATCTGTTTAAATCTTTTGTTTTTGTATGTGTTTGATGAGACAGGTATCAGAGAAAATCTTCAAAAAATTATACGGAAAGGTGATGACAGTTTTGTGTTAAAAATCTTTATACATATAGCGAGAGAAAGTGATAGAAGACAGTACGGAAATCTTTAGAAATACCAACTTTTTATTTCACTACATTCTTATACTATAATAAATAAGATTAGATTAATGCCCGGTTTTTGAGATCTCGGTTAAACTACCATTAGTTATTGAGTCAAAAAAGTTATCCATAAGATAAACTGTAAATTGGTCCGTTGATTCTTACTGACATTTATCGTATGATTGTGTGTTCAGAAATACAATTTGACAACTTATCGAACCGATAACGCTATTGAATAGATAAACTACAATTAAAGTACCTCAGAAAACGGGCATCAGTTAAAATTATAAAGCATTTTCTATCTTATATAACTACTGGTAGATACCATTTCGACGATTCTAGATCACTTTTTACGGGCTTAATGCGAACAGTAAGATGGAACGGGACGGTCTACTTGTTCATTATGTAAATGTATGCAGGAATATTAAGGCACATTTGAATCGCAAAAGCATCGATCAACTCACCCCCGCCCGTAAGATTTCTCATCAATCTTCGCGTAGTCTCGTCCGGTACTAGAGCAAATATCTTCGAGGCGTTATATTCCTCGATCAGATTAATGGACCGGTATTTAATATCGAGTTACTTAGAATTCTTTAATCTCATTTTAATCTAAAACTGAAATAAACGATTATTTTAGGTTTTTTGAAGTGAAAACTTCTATAGGCACGTTGAGCGGAATTTGGCAATCAGAAAACCTTGCGGTGTCGCGTCGGCAACATCCTCGTGACGTGTTGAGCGTGTATCGGACTACGAACGCGTAGTATAACGGCATGTGCAGCCCAGGATATGTTTGATTAATTAATAAGTTATATAAAAATTTATATAATTATTGATCGGAGTACCTATAGATGTGAAAACCATCATAATGTTTGGTTGCGCCGCTTTATATATTTTAAATTTAACGCAATATGGTGATCAGATCGCGACACTTTCCATACCGCTTCATCACCCCTTCCTATGGTGGCACATGCTTACGTTAGTAGCGCGTCGAACACGCCACGAGTCGTTTCCGAGCCGCGTGCAAAAACAGTTTGAATTTTCGCCTGGTCGAGTGAGTAAGAATAAAACGCATAGCTCCACATATAGTGCGTGCCGACACACTTTATAAACAATAATTGTTGTGTGAGACCTTTTGAAACTAGACTTTAGTGTCCGTCAGTGTTGTGACGGAGAAAGAACAGTGGAGTGCAACGAGAACAATCACCTAGCCGGCTAGCCACGTGGAAACTGCAACGCCACGAGGTATGTGCCAAGTTTCCTTCCTAGTCTTGTCTCCCTCGTCGTATCTGATCGCAATATAGTTGAGTATCAAATATAGCACCCCCCGCATATACAGTCCACTTAAATAGCATGGAACACCCCGCCTTCGGTGGCGTCGAAAACGCAACGGTGCCACCAATGTTAATAATTTCAATTTATATAAGACTAGCGGGCCGGGAGGGCGTTGTCCTGCCTTAAAAAAAAAAAACTAAAATTCAACCGCAGCGTCACCAACCGGGTTCAATTATAAATCTAAACCATTCTCGGATCCACTGGAACACACGCACAAAATTTCACCAAAATCGATCCAGCCGTTTAGGAGGAGTTCAGTGACATACACACGCACAGAAGAAATTTAAATATAAAGATAATAATTATTAAAAAAATATTTTTTTTATGTCAAAAGGAAGGCAAACGAACAGGTGGGTGACCTGATGTTAAGTGATCACCACCGTCCATAGACACTTGCAACACCAGAAGAGTCGCAAGTGCGTTGCCACCCTGTGTTTGGGGGAGAGAGAGTGGGGAAAAGGAGAGGGGAGTCGAGGTGGGTTATGCGGCGCTCTCACTGACCGAACGAAACGCAACAATGCAAGCACTGTTACTTCAAGTCGGTGTTTCTGTGGGTCGGGTGGTAGTACCCTGGGTGAGCCGATTCATTCATGCTAAAACCAGTAATAGCTACAGCGTGGCTCTACCACCTCTAAGAACAGCTGGAACACACCTATAAGTTCTTGGCGAGAAATTTTCAACTCGAATGTGGTAGCCAGGTGGGTTTAGAAAAAGTTCTCCGACCATGCTATGATATTATTACTATAATTCCCCTCACAGAAAGCTTTGGCTAATTTACGAGGTTTCAAGCCTACGCGGTTTCCCAACACTCTAAACCCTGGGCCATCACTCCTTCAAAATATTTAGTGATATTATCGTATAGTATACTTCTACACACGAAAAAACTTACCTCGGTTATATAATAACTAGCTTCTGCTCGCGACTTGGTCCGCGTGGATTAGTCACTTTTGGCTAACGCTAACACACAGCGAAAGCTCTTAAAAGGAAAAAAACTTGATTTGGAAACATTCTTTGTTTTTAAAATTACAATAAATTTTGATAGAGTGAACCGATATTAATAAAACCAAGACTAAATGTTATTCGAGGGTATTTTTTATGATTTTCTTGGTGAGGTTTTATCGTGAACGCAGTACTTTAGCAGCGATGTGTGTTCATACAAACAAACAGACAGACAGACATTTCTGAAAATGATTGAAACGTATTTTATTACTTATTCCTTGACACCGGCAAAAAAATTTTCACTTAAATCTAAAACGTCCAGACACGTTAGATTTACATTCTTATTATATGTATATACGAATTTGAGTTTGTTTGTTACGCTTTCACACTTTAACTATTTAACTGATTACCATGAAATTTTATATGCACGTTCTCAGTGAAAAAAAAAGATATGAGGTACCATTAATCGAGAAATAAGGAATTACTCTTCCCGAGGGATAGAAAAGTATTATTTGCTATATTAATACAAAAGAAGCCACCAGCAAAAACTAATCTATAATTAATATTATAAACCTGGCGGGTTTGTACCAAAAGGTTCACTCTATCAGAAGTTATTGTAATTTTAATGACGACGCGACTTAAGTTCGAGAGAAAATTAAATAAGCAAATGGATTTAATATATTTAGATGATTTTATTAGTCACTGTTTAGGTTCTACGCGAACGGAGTCGCTTGTACAGCTGGTATTTGTTAAAATTGCGATAGGAGTGCAGCAATCATTTCTTCGTTTTTTCAGTACTAGGTTCCTCTTTACCGTATCACTGCAACAAATAAGCATTCTAAAGTCCCCAATATTTATAATAGTATGAAAATAATTTTAACCCTCGATACCATGTTTTTCCTGAATAAGTAAAAAACTTTAGATGCAAAAATAAAGAAGGTTAAAGTAATTTCAGTGACGTCTATTCGATTCATTATAAATTCTGATACTTTTTACTTGAATCCGTACTTCATTAATTCCCAATTCTAAGGGACCATTAATTTTGTTAACTGAATTCTAATTTATCCTTAGCAACGTTTAATTGTGAAGATTTTATTTCAATACAGTTAAGGAAAAAAATCGTATTTTTAGAATTGTTGCCGGGTTCGTTTTTTTCGGTGGGATTTATTTTGCTTAGATATCTTCCAGTATGTACTTTTTTGATTATAAGCATTTAGGGTTTGAATATAATTTCATATAACATTGCATGACGCTACAGTTAATAAGACCTCGAAAAGTGACAAAACAATGACGTAAATGTATCCTCTTTTTTCATAATAATTATAGTATGAATAACAGTATTTAAATTTCAGAATTTGTTTATTGAAATTATAATATATCAAATATCAATATTACATGTACACAGGACCCTATACTACGCGTCGCTAGTCTGACGCAAGCCGCGTAAGCGCAACGCGGCCGATAATGCTGACGCAGGATGTAATGACGCGAAATCACAAATTTATCTCCTGCTAAAAATTACCGCACAACGCGCCTAAAGAAGTATTCACGTCAAAAAAATACTACAATCTTATCACTTTACTCAGACGGACAGTGTTTTCATATTCTTAACTTCAAATAGTTAATTCGTTGTAATCTGCTGGACAGTAAAGTCGAAAGATTTGCAATTGCTAAATTAATATGTTAATCAAGAAATTCAGATAAACAGTGTACCATAATAATGAACAATATATAGATGATTTAACAGATTTCCTCTCGTGAATTTCTTAGATTTATGTGGCTTTTTTTAAAGACCTCTGTTAGTGAACAAGAAAAAAATGGAATTATACATAATTTTTTTACGACCTACACAAATAAAATTCATTATTTTCAAACACTGAAGAATATGGAACAGTCTTGTATTTTCTCAACACGTGTATAACTAGGTTTGTAGTAACAGATAAGACAGTATAGTCATGAATCAATGCGCGGATCACACCCACGTTTTGCATTTTCACTCACGCTTCGAGTGTTGTTAATAAGTTATAAAAAATAGCATGCTTCTGAATTTACAAGAACTTTAAACATGATCGGTAGGTACCATGAATAAAAAATATCCAGGCGGAAGTGCAAAGTAGCGTCCACTATAATATTTAATGATGGATTTCCGCAAAGTAACGCTTTCTTCAATCAAAAATATTATTAGCGTCCTAGAGATTTCCACCCCTCGTTTTTAACAGATATATAAGCGAGTAACGGTACGGTCGATCACAGTTCTATTCTGAATATTGAAGCAGATACAAGGAGCGGCAACAGATAGAAATCAATAAGAGATATAATCAGTACTACAGTAGGTACTGCAAATAAAGTTTTGTTTGTAATATTATTCTGTTCTTTTATTTTTGTGAGTGGTTGCGCCGCTTTATGTATGTTTGAAAATTCCCGCATTATGGATTAAATCGCGTCACTTTGAAGCCCGACCAATTAATTGCGATCAGGTCACGCCATCTATCTAGCCCAATCATCCTTTCCTGGCATATGCTAATTCGGTAGCGCGACGCTCGCGCCGTTAGTTTCGATTGCGTAGTGTACGTAGTAGTGAACGTGGCTCGCACAGTGTTGTTGTGTCGTACCGCACCGAGCCGCGCCGCATGCTAACATTTTGAGTTTTTGCATGGTCGAGTGAGAAATAAACGCATCGCTACATACGTGCCGACATATATTATAAACAATAAGTGTTGTGAGAGAGGAAACCCAGTGGAAAGAAACGAGAAACACCTAGCCGGCTAGCCACGTGGAGACTGCATCACCGCGAGGTATGTGCCAAGTTTCCTTCCTACCTTGTTCCTAATCGTAACTGATCGCAATAGTTGAATATCAAATATAGCACCCCCGCATATACAGTCCACTTAAATTGAACATAGATAACCCCGCACCCGCACCCTCCGGTGACGTCGACATCGCCGCGGCGTCACCAGTGAGCACTATTCATTTATAAT
The DNA here is from genome assembly GCA_036509395.1 of Antheraea yamamai. NCBI lineage: Eukaryota > Metazoa > Arthropoda > Insecta > Lepidoptera > Saturniidae > Antheraea > Antheraea yamamai. Next base: position 7,963,150 of record AP028450.1, read on the forward strand.
ATTATTTCTTTTAATATTCATTTTAGTAGTTATTTATTACGTTTATTTTCAATATTTAAAAACGTAAATTATATATTACTTTATTTACAAAAATTGTTTTAACAATTACCAGCCTCGTATGTTTTCTGCTAAAATCTGACTACTCGTACTGTTAGGTTAATTCGCAGTGTTAAATCAGGAATATTGGTTGAACATGCTATGTTGTTATCTTAAACTAAATAAATACACTTGCATAGCGAAATTCATTAAAAAGTTCAAATATATTAATAAAGGATTGCAGTGTACGTGAGGGAAGCGTAGTCAATACACTTAGCGTTACCGATGAAGTTATCTAGTTTGCCGGCGTTCTCGTATTGCTACATGTCCCACGGTGCATTCAGTCTTAGTTCAGAATTACTAACATTCTTGATATAGAGTATTATCTATATATCTTTATAGTAAAGTCTTGTACATAATACTAGTAGATTTACCGTTATCCTAATTAATAATTATATATTATAAATGAAAATGTGTTCGTTGGTTTCTCACGCGATGACACCTAAACTACTCGACTAACCATCATACCATTTTGCATACACGTTGATCATAAAAGGACTTAGATTTAATCGGAAAAAGAATATTGTTCTGTAAGGACAATCAAATCTAATTAACTCAAGCGGAGTCGCCGATAGAAGCTAATAGATTTAGTTCCCAGTTAGTTAATCTCCATTAAATATTGTTATTGCAGATGATGAAAGGCATCATATGTTCATATTATTTATTATATTCAAACATAATTGTGTTTATATGGTAAAGTATGTGAACTGGATAGTATGTTAAAACCATTCTCCAAATATTTCGTAAGGCAACGAGCAACGAAGTGATATAACTATGAAGTTTGTTAATCATATATAGCCATGATGGACAGTTTAACATAGACTCTGTTATTAATTGGTGCTTTATCTACCATCCAGTAACCTGTGAAATATCAAGTCATCTTTAGGAAATCTCTGTGACTATGGTATTACCACACTATATTAACAAGTTAGAAAATATATCAAAATAGTTTATTTTAAATTTACTAACGAAATAATTTATGGTTCATATTTAGTTGTTGTCACATGGATAATTCAGAAGTGTACCTTATGTTATTAGGAATTCAATAAAGCTGGGCTTTGATTATTTACTCTCTTTGTGATAGCATAAATGTGTCAAAGAAGTTGCAGTTCATTGTTAGTTTATAAGAGACTTCTCACTTCTCATTATCAATTGGGATTTCAAGGTGTCACTTGTTAAAACTGTATAGGTTATAATAACAACTTTAATGAAAGAATCTTGTTAATGTTTTTGTTGGTGTTACCAGTTTTAATGAATTGCACTGAAATATGCTAACCTAGTGACATTTTTAGGGCAAGAAGAAGTTACGTCATAATAGGATATGTTATAACTCTATAAATAAAAAAAATGTATACTTGTTGAAGTGAAACTTCTAATGCGACTTCAAACAAGGTTGCGTTAAACGTATAACGCTACCATGGAGGGGGTATGAAAGCACTGTTGCGTTAAACGTTCAACGCTCCTGGGGAGAGAGAATAGAAAGAGACAGAGCGAGAAAAATAATCAAACATTTCGTATCTTTAGTTATCATAATCCCATTGTAAATGTTATAGATTTGGATATTTCTCCACTCGAAAATGATAATTAAAAGATGCGATCAATTGTGAATTGTAAGCAATGTTATTAAAGTTTGTCTTAAAGAAACAATATGACTCCGCTAAAAATTAATTTCTACCCCTTCCGATTTTCATTTCCACATTACGAAATTTCTCTTCTTCCGCGTGGAGGGACTCCACGCAATATTTTTTTCTTTTCTAATAATTTAATCATATTTAGTGTATCTTAAACTCAGGACAGATGATAAAACGAGCGATTTTAAATACAGGGCGTATTCGTTGCTATAATGTTTGTATGTACGACAAATCACTCGTGCAATTTGCAAAACGATTAACTCCCTGATAACAATTTTGTAGCAAATGAACATTAAACTTCAATTGGATTGTAAATTGAAGACCAGAACTTAGAGAGCAACAGTTGAAGCTAAATTGCAATCAAATTGGTGATAGCGATGGCTGTGCGGTTTATTAATAATATATATATATATTCATTAATAGATCTCAACAATTTAGTAGAATGTTATAAGGTTATTAATGTCCGATTTCTGAAGTCCTCGATTAAACTATCGATAGTTATTGATTCAATGAAGTCACCTTTAAGATAAACGGCGCTTAATTCTCAATGCGTTTCTGACCATACAACGAGCCGTTAGATAACTGTGAAGCCAATAACTTATTCTTTAATATTCACTAGACGGCTCTCTTTACAATTTGGTGTCTAAAATTGATTTTATCATGTTAATTTGTCATTAATTGTTGTTTTATTATTAACAGCTTATTTTCCAAGTTCTATAAATTATATCACAATTTGTATTATATACAAATTTTTGTCAAGGTTTTCAATAATATATTTTAACGCTTAAACTGGTTTTAAATAGGAACTGTGTATGTTTAAAAATAAAACATAAATATTGTTTATAATTGTATCAAACTAGTTTTAGTTAGTTAGTTTAACTAGTTAAGCACAAGTTACGTATGGAAGAAAATAAAAAGAAATTTTCCCTTTATTGTACGACCATGCAAACGAAATAAAATCACAAATTCAAAAATGCCTTATACCAGGTGACTGTTTAGACAGTAGCAATATTTCTGGAGGACACTTTGCACTTGATTCTCGTTCTGCATCAATTAAGAAAATATGTGCTTAATATTGGACTTAATTATCTAGAAAAATACAAAAATTATACACAATTCTCTACGCATCTATGTTAAAGCACAGTGTCAATGATCGTCGGGTGATTTCGCTTTCATTTGAAAGGGAACGTGGGAACATCAGGAACAAAACAAAACGGTTTATTGCCCGTTTTACTATCGAAAGTTATTAACTCCGGGTCGCCCATTGTAGCTTTTGTCACCGGTCATTGCGTTTAGTTTTATTATTTTATTTACATGTTTGTAGCTATACTTTTGAAAGTCTTAGAACAAACTTTAACTTAGGTTTCCTTGGTTGTTTATTAGTATTTGTTTTAGTATTATTATTTGATATGTTAAATATGACCATGAAGTGTCATATACTAGAATACTGCGAGCGTCTAAACAGTCACCTGGTATATATTCAAATACCTGACATACTCTTAACGTGATTAGTTTCTTCCAATCAATTTGGATAATAATATCTTTTTACCTCAAACCCTATGCACTCCGCTAGAGAAAACGACGTAGAATGAATGTAAGGCAAATTCGCCATGCATAAACTTGCATATTAGCACGCTATTGTGCATCCTAGAGGGAAATAAAGGGACAAGGATTAAAAATGGTAATTGTTGCTAACTATTACAACATTGTTAAATAGGTAGGAACCAAAGAACCGATCGAAATTCCTTCCATTTGATTAACCTACTTTTTTCAAATTCAAATTTGTTTAATGTTTGTTTCCTTAGACCTTGTCACTTTTAAACCGATTTGGAAAATTTCTTTTTCATTTGCATATAGTAATTTCTTTAGTATAAGGCCTTGGATTTCGAAGATGCACCAAGGAACTCTCCCAATTTCTAATAGGTAATGTATAATGAATGAGATATTGGTAGGTTTGTTGCAATCTTAGACTAGGTAGACTATGGTAAAAAAGGTAGTCTATGGTCAAGGACATTCTGAAAAAAATTTTTAGATTGTTGATGACGATTTTTTTTTAATATGGCCCTATAACCTAATGTAAAAAACAGTGACTAATAAAATTACACTCATCAAAAAAGTCTAAGCAACATGTACTAATTTAAATTTTAGGATGGTTCTTCACATTATAACGTTGTATTTTATTTTTAAAATAATATCTTTAGGGTTCTATGATGTAAAAATAACAGCTGTTGTCTTTATAAGTTCTTTTAATAACAGAAATGAACAATATTAGAATATACTGTAGAAACTAAGATACATAAGAAACTAAACTTTTTTCTTACAAAATGAAATTTCTAAAGAAAATGTATTTATTGTGACAGAATAGAACAATTTAATACAAAGTATGGTCTCCTCTGCTATTCAGAACTTATCGGCAACGATTATTCATTGAATTAATGAGACTGTTTATGTCATCTTGCGGTATTCGCTCCCAATGGAATTGTAGCAAATCCTTCAGCTGTTGGGTTGTTGTCGCTCCGTCCAAGTCCTTCAAAACACGTCTCTGGAGCATGTCCCATGCGTGCTCGATGGGGTTGAGATCTGGCGATTGTGCAGGCCAGGGCAATACCCGGATGTTCTCCGTTGCAAAGTATTCACTGGTTCGCCGAGCTGTATGTGAACGCGCATTGTCATGCATTAACCTAAAATCGGAGCCAAAGGTTTGTGCAAATGGGTAGACATAAGGTCTGAGAATATCCTCAATGTAATTTTCAGCATTCATGTTTCCATTTACAAAAACGAGCTCAGTTCGCCTGTTCTTCATAATACCCGCCCATAACATAACTGTTGAGCCGCTGTATGGATGAACTTCCTGAACGCACCTGAGCCTTTCAGTATTTCCGGGCCGACGATACACTCGAACCCTTCTTGTACCAGGCTTAAACCCGAATCGCGACTCATCGGAAAACATAATTTTATCCCATTGTTCCTGGGTCCATGTTATGCGTTCTCTACACCATTCATATGGACGAGCGCGATTCCCGTGACGTATCGGTGGGCACCTCAACTTACACGGACTTACATCAACACCACTTGAAATTTGTAGCCTCAAACTTATCTCTCGAGCGGTTAACATCGGCTGGCGTCTTGCTGTCAGTTGTATGTACCGGTCTTGCCGAGTGGTTGTACTCCTTTTACGGCCTGGATGCTGTTCAGCGGGTTCTCCTGTATTATTGTAGCGCTGCCAAAGACGACAAATAACATTTCTATGAATGCCAAAATGTCGAGATACCTGAGATTGATTACTTCCCGCTTGCAACATCCCTACAGCTCTTTGCATTTCATCTGCCATCAAATGACGTCGCTTCATGATGTAAAGAATATCTAACAATTCAATTTTGTCGCTAACTTTATTTAAATGGTTGGTAAAATTATAAAATCAAGACTAAACGTAGCAATTAAAACGCACTTAAATTCTAACAAATTCGCAGTCATCTGAATTTTATGAAAAAACAAAACATAATCAAATTTTTTTTTACAACCAGCTAGTATGTCATCAATAACAAAAAAGTTTACTTACCTACGCACTTTGTTTGAATAAATACTTAGAAATTAATTAATATAAATGGTAAAATTTGTAATATCACGCATGTTGCTTAGACTTTTTTGATGTGTGTATCTGTATGGAATAAGTTCATTTACTTATCTACATTTCTCTCGTACTTAAGTCACGTCGTCATTAAAATTACAATAACTTTTGATAAAGTGAACCGATTTGAATGAAACCAAGCCTAAATGTTACTCGAAAATATGCTTTCTGATCTTATTGCACTGACTTATTAACTGATATTACGCAGTACTTTAGCAGTGTAAAAGAGTGTAATACTTTTTGAATAATATATCTATTATAATAAAAAAAATCCTTCAAATAATCATAGCTAAGGACTAAAATTATAGAGAATTGTTATTAGATAACCGTTCGATGTTTATAGAACGTGCCTTAATCGAAGTTGTTGCACTTAACACACTTGGGTCCAAGTTACTGAATTTGCCCGTAGCCTCGTTTGCAATACAAACTCATGTGGTTGTGGTTAGAGTTAATTGAATGTTGTGTTTTGTTTGAACATACATATAAAAATTTGAAATATATATACTACTAGCGGTCCCTGCGGACGTTGTCCTGCTTTGATAATTTAAAAAAAAACCTAAAAACCAACCGCAGCGCCACCTACCGGGTCCAATTGTGAATCTAAACCATTCTCGGATCCACTGGTACACGCACACAAAACTTCATCAAAATCGGTCTAGCCGCTTAGAGTTCAGTGACATATACACGTACAGAAGAAATTTATTTATTTGCAATACAAACTCATGTGGTAGTGTCATTTTTTTTATACCAGTGGTGGCAAACGAACATGAGGGTCACCTGATGGTAAGTGATCACCGCCGCCCATGGACACCTGAGACACCTGATGACACCTACACCTCTTGAGAAAGAAGTAGGTTGAAGTTAATTGAATATTGTGTTTTGTTTGAACATATCAAAATTTGAAATAATATACTATATACATATATCATCAACTTGTAAGAGACCCACTACAAAGCTATATTTCTCTTCTCGAAACAAGGTATGGTCATAATAACCATAAACCCATGACGGGTTGACGAATTGAAACTCCGAGAAATCCATAGTTCCATGTTTTTCCGCATATGGTGACACTATAGGAACAATTTTTTAGTTTAGGTGTCCTCGAATTATTTTCCTTCATCGTCAGCCGATGATGTGATGAATTTAAGTTAGTAAATGTACGAAAATTTCGTTATTACATACTGGAGTTTGAACCCGCGGACATCGAATTGTTATTCCACTGATCAAACCACGAGTTTACTTTACTCATATTCAGCTACAGGTATTGCCCGTTTGTATCATTTGATGATAAACACTTCCTACATTTTATCGATGATACAGTTGTCTTCTATGCTAAATTATTAATATATATTATATTAAAATTAATATGATTAAAATTTGTTCTGGCGTTTACGCGCTATTCAAGTACGAACATTTATTTTTGCAAACGAACAGACGGGTCACCTGATGGTAGGTGATCACTGCCTATCATAGACACTAGCAACACCAGGGCAGTTGCAAGTGCGTTGCCAGCCTGTGTTTGGGGGGAGGAAGGAGGGGGGAAAGGGGGGGGAAGAGGAGATGGGCCATTCAAACAAACGAATATCTCTAGATTAGTTTTTTCGCAATTTCATCTACTCTTCTGTATATTTCAGACAAAAGGTATGTTATATCCGTAATCAGATCCCATGCTTTCCCTAAACTAAATTTCACTGCAATCAGTTCACTGATTTAATGGTGATGAGGTAACAAACAGACAAACGGATTGAGTTAATTTCGCATGTATAATATTCATAGGTTTCTATCCGTCATACTTTACGTCTACTTTATTTCTAGAATCTCCAATATTTGTACAATAATACAGACAGATAATCATTACATAGTATAAAATAAAGTCCCCTACCGCGTCTGTCTGTCTGTCTGTTCGCGATAAACTCAAAAACTACTGAACGAATCTTTAGCGGTTTTCACCAGTGGATAAAGTGATTCACGAGGAACGTTTTGGTATATAATTTGTCCAGGATTTTTTATAATCAGGGCGGGACAACGTCTGCCGGGCCCGCTGGTAATATCTATATGTAGGGTTAGGTTAGGACAAGTGAAATACCTTCTTATAGCAATCACATCACTTTTATTTACTTGTGTATTCGTTCAAATCACAACAACGACTGACTTTTACATTACATGTCGACCGTTTTATACCCGGTAATCGAGTTACTTATTTATATTTCATACACCTTATTACAAAATGCATTTGCATCGAAAAATGCCAAAATACATCTAAACGATCTTAGATACTTCCTACTTTATGAATTACTGCTAATTATTAAGGAAATCTATACTATAATAAAACTGTAGCAAGGTCAAATCTGTACATTAAATATTTTTTGAAAATTTTGAACAGGGTAGACTTTGTTATCGATATAGAAGCCAAAAATAATATTTTTACAATTTTTGTCTGTCTGTCTGTCTTTCTGTCCCTGTGAACACGCATCACGCTGAAAGTACTGAACCGATTTTAACGAAACTTGACACAGTAATAACTAATATTCCAAGGTTACATTTAGGATACTTTTTGTCCCATAAAACGCAAAAGGCTCTCCAGGAAAACTAAAAACAAAAAATTGTAGTTAACGTAACTAGACTTTTTTGCGACACCTTAGTACAAGAGCCAGCAACGTTGGAAGAACGAGAATTTTAGAAAAGCTGGTTCTTTAATATGAAGATATATTATGCCCTTCCAAACAGGATTCAGGATACCTGGTAGCCGGTTAACGTTGTGTTTTTTAATGCGCATCACACCTTTACAGGTCAAAATTTTGATTTATAATTAATTTTAGGGAAAAAAAATTTCGGTTACATTTTAAAAACATGAGTTTATCACTGCCAGACAATTTTGTTATTGAAAATAATGTGCCCGATGATATTCTTTATAAATAAAATAATTCATTTCAAACCATTTCATTTTTTCCATTGCAAACAACATATTTCATTTTATTAACCATTATGATATTGAGATTTCACCGTGAAAACTGAAAAACAACGATAAACGTAGACATACGACTTGAGATTAATGTTATCTTGAATACATGCGTCTATAACAGGCGCTTCCACAATTATCGCTATCTTTATCATACATAAAATGGGGTAAACATATCAATGCAGTTGCAGAATTTAGCTCTAAGTTTCTAAACGTTTTCAAAGCATTAGCCGGTTTTAATTGGGGTGTTCATCCATAACATTTAGTCGTTTATACCTCAATATTACACGCAGTCGAATTGACTATGCGAGCTTTCTTTATGATAGTAGTGCTCAGGTTAACCTCTATAAACTTGAAAAAGTCCAAAACCAGGCCATGAGAATTATCGGAGGTTTCATTAAAAGTACTCCAATCTATGTTATGGAAAGCGAATTGAGCATATGTCCGTTACATCTTAGGAGACAATATTTACCTGGCAAATTCTATTTAAATATAAGTCATTCGAAAAAAACGAACTAACCAATGTATCAGAAGAACTGTCCACCCCTTTCCAATCACTCTATTGGCGTAAAAGAAAAATACCATTATTAGTTTCTATTTTTTCTCAATATAAAAATACTCTAATTCAAATAAATATAAAACATGAAATGTTCACTTTACACACCTGGGTCGATAACATTGATTTGCACAATATAATTAAAATAAATGTAGATGGTATTTGGAAGCCAAAGCGTCAATATGATGTTCTTAAAATAAAAGATATTTGTCTTCAATATATAAATTAATATTATCAAAATTTTGTTAAAATATACACTGACGGATCTAAAGCTGGGAATTATTTAGGAGCCGCATTTTTGGAGTCAAATTCCAAAACTTTTATGAAATTTCAAATTGATGAAAATATTTAAATTATGCACACTGAATTGATAGCAATTGCAGACGCCTTCTCATCTGCTCAATCAACTGAGTCCACTAAGATTGTTATTTTATCCTATTCAAAAAGTGCTCTTCAACACGTAGCTCGTTGTACCTCGACTTTTCGAGAAATACCGATAGCCTACACTATTTTGAAGCAATTACTAGATTTCAAAGCAAAGAACAAAGTAATTATTTTACAATGGATCCCTTCTCATATAGGTATAACTGGGAATAAAAGAGCTGATCTTTTAGCAAGAGAAGGATCCTCCGAATGTGCTCCTATTAATATTTTACCAACTTACTTGGATGTATGCTCAGTATTTAAAAATAGCTGTTACTCGCATTGGAAGGAATACTTTGATGAGCGTACTAAAACAAAAGGAATATGGTACAGAACGATTCAGCCACATCCCTTACGGTCATCATGGATTGATGACAGTACGATTTGCCGTCAGGAAGCAATCACAGGAATGAGATTACGCTTAGGACACATCCCATGTAAAAAGTTCGCCTACCTGATGCGTAAAGTACTATCACCACTCTGCCAGAGTTGTGAGCTCATCGATGATGTGCACCACATCCTGGCAGAATGTGTTCGAAGCGAAGATATTAAATCTTGGCTTAATGCTTCTGGTTTGTTCCACACTGGTTTGTACAATTTGTTATTGTCTGACTCCATTTCGAAAGATGCTAAAGAATTGTACAAAATTAATATAAGCTATTGTTAAGTTTATTGTCATTCTTATTGTTATATGTCATTTAGGCGATATAGTCGCTAAGGTGATTAAGCCTTCATTAAAAAAAAAAAAATAATATTAAAATTACAGCTATTTTAACATGGTTAGAACATACTTATTTTATTTACAAAAAAATAGTATCGGGCAAATTATTGTTTATAACAAAAATGTCTGGCAATAATAATTTCATGTTTTAGTAGGGTTTCAAAGTTAGTAAAAAACAAAACATTCAAAAATTATATAAAAATCAATATGTTTGCCAGTAAAGGTGCGATATGCAGTAATAAACGCAACGTTTACCGGCAGCCAGGTAGCCCGCACGCTGTTCGGAAGAACATAAAGATATATAAAAAACTGTCTTATAGAAAATTTGTCGAAACCGTTACTAGCTCTTAGACAAATAGTTACAGGCAAGTGACATTTGACGCGTCGTGCTTATATCTTTTTAATATTTATATTTTTCTTCAATACAATGGAGTGTGAAAAAGTTTTAATTCAAGTTAAAAATAGTTATGATATCATTCAGTGTTTCATTTATCATTATTTATTTTATAAATATATTTTGTCGTTTAATTTAGAATTTAACTCATAAACTTGATATTTTATAATGTAAACTCTACTGACTGTATAGTAAACGTCTACAAAAAAGGGAAAGGAATTTCTTTAGAAACCGGGGGTCCATAGACCTCTAAAGCTTTTTTTCACATTATCGCCAATATATGTAGGTTAGTTTTTATTTTTAATTGAACTCAGTAGATGATACTACGAACGGGTTGTAGGCTTATTTTAAAAGATTTCTCACATACCATCTGGGTATATGTATGAGTGAGTCCCTTGATAGTTTGGATTCACAATTGGAAACCGTAGATGTGGCTGCAATAAGGTTTTAGGTATATTAAAATTTTTCGCGTTTAAAAATACAATTGACACCGGTGATAACCGATTTGGTGCAGACGAAGTTGCACGGGTCAGCTAGTTAACAAATAATACCTTATTTCAGAATTCCGACCTTATTTCTTGTTCACACATAAGTATTTTTATTTATTACTAGCTGTGCCCACGACTTCGTCCACGTGGCACTTGATATACAAAATAATGACTAATAAAGTCATCTGAACGTATTTAGTCCATTGCTTATCTACTTTTCTCTCATACTTAAGTCGCGGTGCCATTAAAGTTACAATAACTTTTGATAGAGTGGACCGATTTTAATGAAACAAAGACTAAGTTACTCCCGAGGATATATGGGCTTTATTATTTTCTTATATTATGTTTTATTGTGAACTCCGTACTTTAGCAGTGATGCGTGTTCATACAAACAGACAGACAGACATATAGGTTTGTCTAAAAATGATTGAAATGTATTCTATTACTTATTCCTAGAAACCTGCCACAATTTTTTCACGAAAATCGAAAAAATACAGACACGTTAGATTTACATTCTTATAACATGTATTGATATATACCAAATTAACTTCTTGCAAAATATTCAAAAATACTAACAAGTTTAGTTAATTCTCTTATTATGAATCATTAGAAAAAATAATAAATCTACTTTACTTCCGGATATCCGTGTGTACCGGGTTCACATTTCACGAATCAATATATTGTCTTATACATGTATATTGACTAAATTAATATAATAAACCTAACATATATATTAACCCGCGAAAGACAACTCTGTAACCCTTATATGGTTGAATTTCAACCACTGGACGACCACTAGTTCAGTGAAAATTATAACTTTCAATCAAATGTCGATAATTTCCATAATTTAAAATTAATATAAACACACAAACTACGTCTGAAAATGAAGATAAACCAATACGATGAGTAAATTGGCTTTCAATTCCACGGCCATGCATATATGAACAGAGTAGTTAAGGGAAAGTTAATTGAAGGAATCGATTCATGGAAGCGGTCAGCGTTTTATTGATTTTAAGAATACTAATTGATTGGTAAATATATGCAAATATTTGAGTCAAGGTCATCTACGCAATCTATACTTAATAATAAAATTAGTAATATTATAAAGAGGTAAAGTTTGTGAGTTTGTGAAGTTGTAGGGGGTAATCTCAGGAACTACTAGTCCCATTTGAAAAAAATCTTTCAGTGTTATATAGCTCATTTATCGAGAAAAGTCATAGGCTATATATCATCACGATACGACCAATAGGAGCGGAGCACAGATGAAAAATATTTCAAAATCGAGATGTTTATTTTCTTTTTGAGAGCTTCTGCTGTGTGTCAGCGTTAGCCCAGAGTAGTAACTATTACTACGCGGACGAAGTCGCGGGCAGGGGCTAGTTTAATATAATATTATAAAGAGGTAAAGTTTGTGAGTTTGTGACGTTGTAGGGGGTAATCTCAGGAACTACTGGTCCGTTTTGAAATATTCTCTCAGTGTTATATAGCTCATTTATCGGGGAAGGTTATAGGCTATAATATCATCACGCTAAGACCAAGAGGATCGGAGCACCAATGAAGAATGTTTCGAAATCGGGGTTTATTTTCCTCTTGAGAGCTTCCGCTGCGTGTTAGCGTTAACCCAAAGTAACTATTCCACGCGGACGAAGTCACGGGCAGAGGCTAGTTTGAAATAAATTAAATATGTAAGGATAAAAGCGTCGAGTCGAACAAATATTAGATTAGTGTTTTTAACAAATGTTTTCGATGTATGTCCCTGAGGAAAAAATCTTATAAAATCCGTTAAATGATTCAACTTATTTAAGAGAATCTAGGAAAGTTAAATTTTTTTTCTAAAAATTGAGAATTTATGCATATATAGTAATTTTATTTATCATTACATAGTATAAAACAAAGTCCCCTACCGCGTCTGTCTTTCTGTCTGTTCGCGATAAACTCAAAAACTACTGAACGGATCTTTATGCGGTTTTCGCCAGTGGATAAAGTGATTCACAAGGAACGTTTTGGTATATAATTTGTCCAGGATTTTTTTTATAATCAGGGCGGGACAACGTCTGCCGGGCCCGCTAGTAAAATATATTTCAGTTTTGAATGTGTTCTTATGACAAATTGAAAGTTAATTTTTATGAGAAAAAATAGTATAAACTTTTAATTACTTTTTTAATACCATAGGAGGCAAACGAACAGGTGGGTCAACTGATGGTAAGTGATTATCGTCGTCCATAGACACTAGCAACACCAGGGGTAAGTGCGTTGCCAGCCCCTTTTTACTGGGGTTACTATAGTAAAACTTAATCCAATTCATAACATTCAATAAATATTTTGATTTTATTTTCTAACAAGGTTTGAGGTTGATTTTATTTTCTAATAAGATGTTACTAGAAGAGGTATGAGAATATTGGAATAGTATAGATGTGGCTATCTTTAAGAATAAGGCTTGTGTACAGAATCGTAAAAACTATCGAAGGTAAAGCACATGTCACATAGTATGATATTTGGGAAATAGTGAGATAAGAGATGAGACTGGAACGACTCGAATCAATTCAAATTAGTGCTTAGACGTGCGACAACAAATGCTATTTTCACACTTCGACACCTATGCGATATAAATTCTGACGGGCATATAAGAACTTGCATATGGTGTGTGTTGATTTGCAGAAGGCATTTGATCGCATAAGGCATATACCTTATCATATGATGCACTCTCATATGATGTACCTTGATATGTTGTCATATTTTTTTACCTTCTGTATCTCAAATCCTGTGGTATTTATAAGAAGTTGTCAAAAATGTTTTTTTTTCTTATTCTACTAATGACAAAATTATTCTACGAGAATCCTAGTGATTTTTCCACTGTCAAAAGCTGTTTTTTTTATTTATGATTATATTTCGCACATCGTGAATAGATTATTTGATTTTCGATAGCCATCATAGCGCTGTGATATTAAGCACTAATATTGAGTAGAGTGATGACGTGTTCAATCGTCACACAGGGCTGAATTTTATCGTCAGTTTTCTCTCGCTGTTAAATATTTATGTATATACGTATATCAGCTGATTGTTTAAAATAATCTAAACTAAGTATACTGTCCCATTAAAAGGTCGTGTGTGAAATTGTATATTCATATTAAAAATCGATAATTTTAACTTTTTGTGAGTATATTCGCCTTAAGCCGACAAATCGAATCGGAAAATGACCGGCGAAAAGGAAAATAGGATATCCGTAGTGGATATCTATTTTAAATTAATCGTTTTTTATCATCTAGTTTGCTTATTTTTGCTTATAATAATGTTTTATGTCATAGCGTATATAATACTTTTACATAAGAGATTTTCGATTCAGTGCTTTAAATAGTTATTCGTTTATAGAGAAAAAAATCGGATTATGTTCGAACCTCAACATATTTAGAAAAAGGTAAATCACATATAAGGAAGAATTTTCGGAAGGGTCAATGTACCTAATAACACTATTTTATCGTTTCCCGGGATCGTTATCGAATGTTCTCGAATCAAGGCTATAGTCCAGTCAAAATAGACAAAAATTAGTCGTAACTTAGCCAAAATTCGCATAGAGCTGAAAATTGGCAGAGACGTTAAATACATCATTATAGGCCTAGGTATATTCACAAAAATATGGTACAATAATTTCTGTACCATGTTCATTTATTAATTTAAGGTCCACAAAACTGAGTTCTATGATCAAAAGTTGACACAAAACCCTGCTAAATGTGAACACAACACGTACAATGAATGATAAATGTGTTGTTTCATAGCATTAAAATAAATTGAAACAATTAATCAAACAATTTATTTATTAAGATCTTACTAGTGGGCGCCCAGTGGTCGACATTCGACCATAGTGCATTGAATTTTTAAAGTTTGAGCTTTATTAGGGTTCTTTTATCAAAGGGTATTATAACCTCTATAATCAAAGGCTTTCATCATGCCTACTCAGTTATTTGCCACTTTTTTTCAATTATATAAACATAAAAAAAATTGATGTCTAAATGAAAATTGAAATTAATTATAAATTTGAAACAAAAAACAGGCGGTTACATAAGGTGGTAAGGCTCTCAATTTCTAAGTAAACATAACTTTACGAAAATAAATAAATTTATCGCAACTCATGACATTTACAATGAATTTTACACGACACCATGGGTGCGTGGTATTTCTGGGTGATATTGCTATAAATATAATCTGTACATTATGAGGAATAGTGATATGCCCAGTATCGTCATTTGGAAAAGTAATGGATACACAATAGAATCAAATGATGAATCCAAAACAAAGATGTTTTTAATACTACCATTAACTTTTGAAAATGAATTCATTTTTGTTCATAATTCATCATCAACTGTATTAAATATAATTGCTACATCAAGTTGAACTGCATCATTGTAACCGCGGAGATATAAGTCATGGATTACTTTCATGACCAAACAAATTTTCTTATTTTGATTTTACAAAGTATTTTTTATTGAATCATCATTTGAAGTGAGTACACCATAAAGAAATACTAAACATTAAAATATTGACATTGACTTTGGAAATATTGCTTTACTCTTATGGCAACATGAAGCAAAGTGACATGAAGTGAAAAGCAGTCCTGTCACCTAAAAATTTTGACATTCAATAAAACCAAAGAGAATAATAATTATTTTAGTAGTTCCATAAATTTACTAAAGATAAATTATTTATCAAATAATAGTAATGTATATTATGAATTTACATATTATATTATTCTAAAATTAACCTACAATTTAACCAGTTGATTTCAAAGGGCATATTGTAAGGCATGCAACGTCAGTCATGTTAAAAATATTTAAAAGGTAATTGGAACGTAAGAAGGATGAAGGATGTTCGAAACGTCTTTTTGATTTACATATATGTTGTGTAAAATTCAAGCAGTAGTGTGAGTAATGTATATTTTAATTAATTTAATATGATTGTAATGCATTTTTTATAAAATAAATAGCTTTCTGCACTTCTCCTCCATATAAACTTTAACTATGCCGAATTTCATGTTCATCCGTTCGTTCAATTCCCTTAAAAAGGGGTACAAAGATTAGCTTCACGTATTAATATATATGATATGTTATAATATCATTGTTTAATGTAGAATGAAAAAGGGTAATTGGAACGTAAGAGTAAAAAAATACATACAACCTTTTTTGAAGTCCGTTATTGACGGATGTCAAAATGTCTTTTTTATTTACATGTATGTATATGTTGTGTAAAATTGAAGCAGTAGTGTGGAGTAATACATATTTTAATTAATTTAATGTACTTATAATGCATTTTATATAAAATAAATAGCTTTCTGCACTTCTCCTCCATATAAACTTTAACTATGCCAAATTTCACATTCATCCGTTCACGCAATTTTCTTAAAAAGGGATACAAAGTTTTGGCTTCACGTATTAATATATATGATGATATATCTTATTGATTAAGATACAACAGATGGCAGTGTTGCGTAAAGTTGTCGTATTTATAAAAGAAACAAAACCTAATTTCAACAACATATTTTCTAAAGTGAAAACACCTTTACGCCCGTTTTGCATACTTTCTGAACAGCGAACGAATGTGAACCGTCACACTCGAAGGGATAACGCTGAATTGGATTTAATCGGCTCCAATCGACATCAAGCTCGTTCGGGTCGGTGATGCACTGAATCATGTATGTTCGGCTCCAGCCGTTCTCATTTTTTTTTCTATAGAACATGATAAAAATGTCCTGATAGGCTTAAGGAGATATAATTTTTTTCTGTTTACTCAAATAGAAGTACGTCTGGAATGTTAGACATAAAGAAAATTTGCCTCTTAAGCGTAGAGGATGAATCACTGTAGGAAAAATTGTTTGTGTTTCCAATACGAAAGACAAAGCGTCTGGGCGTACAAAACTTTCTCTGTGTGGCAAAGAGTTTCGTATAACATTCAATGCCAGATATAATTCCCAACTTTTAGAACATCGTATCTGACTAGAAGAGCTCGTTGTGTCAAATATTATAATACCGTTGTATACACATGTTAGATTAAATATTACATCACATTTGACATAAATCTTTTTAAAAATGTATAGCTTTTAACGTTTGACGATAATTTCGCTTTATGTTAAGGCAGTGGTTGGCAAACTAATCATCCAAAAGAGCCAAATAATAGTACAGTCATTTGGTATTTTTACTTGGAAAGTTTTCCGGGAAAAGTTTTCTTGAAAGTTTGCAATCTTATAGATTTTGACGTGGTCTTTCTGACTTTCAACTTTGCCACATCGTATCTTTGCCGCTCGCGCTGCCATATTGGAAATTGGCGCCTAAAAACAGTTTTTTGATATAACTCCTTTCCGGAGCATTTTACAGAAAAAACATAACTATACAAAATAAAACTAGAGAAATTTTCCTACAATTTATGTTGTAACCTTTTTTCCCTAAAACCAATAGTGTCGGTATACGAGCGCCGTAAAGTTTAGTACAATACACGTTTCGCCAGAAATACCCATTTCCACACCACCATGAGGTAGAGAAAGCGGCGCGTTTTTTTTATCGTGGTATCCCCAGTAGGCCTCATCCACTATTTCAAAATTTAGGTCAATCTGCGTCGCTACACTCTTGTAGATCGCAATCCTCTTCATTCTCGATTTCGTCGTTCATTTGCTCGAGAATAGTGTCTGTTTCTTCTTGTTCAATGCTATCTTGTGATGAAATTGTGAATTATCACAAGAACCACCACAGTTCGTGCACACAACGGAGCACTTTAGCCCTGCCTTTCTACATCCGCAAGCTTTTTGACAACCTTTCTTCCATCCCTATCGCTCTACATTTTGCTCGTTCCCATACCACTGCTGAACCTGGTGATAGGTTCGAAACTAATGTTGTCGTGCTGCTGCTTCTGTTGGTGGTCGTTTATTAGTTTGTCCAGAGAAAACTGACATTCTTCGGAATTTTCTTCGAGATATAAATAAATGTACTGCATCGCAGGATCAATCTTGTTTGCATACGGACCTCTTTTTTCTTTCTTCAGTCGGGGGCGTTTGTTAGAATTTTTTCATGCAAGAATTGTGATACTGTGCATCGGCTGCGACTAAATCATTAACCTGCTCGAGACGTTCAACAATCGCTTGGCCCCAATCATCATTACGACCTTGAGCAAGTTCTGAAATACTGTTTTTCATCGATAATTTACGTACATTGTACATATTACGGTCACATACACGTGTCTGTTTTTGTTTAGATATAAGTTCTGCTGTTATCTCAGCAGCACATAAAAAACAATGATTTTTGAATGAGAACAATGGACGCGTAGATCGCAGTAGTAGTTGAGAAGACGTAGTATCGCTCCCCCTACGCAAAGCTGCAGCGATTAACTTCTCATTATTATATCGTTTTCGACACACATCGTGAACCACTATCGATCTCAATCCCACCAAAAGTTTATGTTTATTGTCTTTTCTTTTTATACTTGACTTACGAAAAGTTTCCACCTTTTCCTTCACTTTCTTGCAACATATCACCACAAATAAAAAAGTTTACTTCATTAGAAGCCATGGCTCTATGAGTGCAAACAACACTGTGAAATACTAAACATGTATCGATGACTCAGACTGAATATTTCTATTGAGCTCCGCTGGGGCCAGATGTTTCTTAGAGGGGAGAGAAGGGGCTTGACACAGAGGGGATGCATTCCTTTATACCTGCGGGGACAGACCATATTCAGCGGTAGTCCGGTGAAGCTGTTAAGACCTTGCTAGGTCAATAGCGTAGACAGTTCGAAAAAAAGAAACCATATTCAGCCGGGTTTTTAATCTATAGTACAATATGTAACGTTAGAATAATTTTTAGATTTTACAATTCACAAATATGAGCAGTTTAAATTATATATTGCGCGTTGAGGTAGATGTATAATGGTTTGTGACGCTCGTACACCGAAACTATTGGTTTTAGGAAAAAAAAAGGTTATAACATAAATTGTAGGAAATTTTCTCTAGTTTTATTTTGTATAGATATGTTTTTCCTGTAAAATGCGTCAGAAAGAAGTTATTATCATAAAACTGCTTTTAGGCGCCATTTTTCCAATATGGTGGCGCGAGCGGCAAAGATACGAGGTGGCAATGTTCAAATTCGGAAAGAGCATATCAAAATCTATAAAATTGCCAACTTTCAAAACTCCCGGAAAACTTTCCAGGTAACCTCTATATTTTCAACCAAATAACTGTACTATAAGAACTATACAAAAATGAAGTTTATTCAAAGAGCCTTTTTGTAAAATTAAGCTTTGTTGTAAAAGTGTTCTTTTTGACGTGATAACGTCTTATAAATCGATGAACGCCGGTTGAACGAACGAAAAAGCATGACTCATTATCACGTTCCACCTAAGCCGAGCGTGCATGCGAGACCGCGGAACAAGCGATGATAGAGAGGCGCGATCGGCTTAAGCGTTCGGCTTGTGACGCATCTATCTCTCTTCCTTTTCATTGGCCGATGCGTCTTTTCCTATGACGCTATGTTAATGGTATATTTTATGAAGAAAGGAAAAACAACAAACATTTACACAGCTTACCCAACTTTGCCGCGGTAAGAAAACACACACATCGCTGAATGCGTAGGTAGGTGCTTATAAAAGTAGTCATTTTTAAATCTTTAATAACTTTGTATTAAATGTAACTATCGTGATAATTATTTTTATAAGGACCAAGTATCTAGGGAGTAAAACTAAAAAAATATATCGAAAAATATCCAGTAGATTTTGATTGAAGCGCGCACAACGGAAGATCTCTATCACTTTATGTATATACCTCTATATATAAATTTCTTCTGTACGTATGTATGTCACTGGACTCCTCCTAAACGGCTGGACCGATTTTTATGAAATTTTGTGTGCGTGTTCCAGTGGAGAATGGCTTAGATTCACAATTGGACCCGGTAGGTGGCGCTGCGGTTGAATTTTAGGATTTTTTTATTTTCAAGGCAAGAAGAACAACGTCCGCCGGGCCCGCTAGTATATATATAATAATATAAATATAGATTATTATACTTTTATCGATTACGAGAAAATATTTCCACTATTTTTTGTTATTACAAAACTTAAAAGTATTATAATTTTTATAGCGTATACATTTTTAAATAACATTAAACGCGGCACAACATTTCTTCAAAAAACTGTTGGAAATGTATGTATTGTTGATTACTAAATGTATTTTGATAGCTATTGTATCAATGGTTCAATTTTAACCAATCAATTTCATAAAACATCGGATTAAAGCTAGGTACCACCCTCATGTTGAAAATTTTTCGCCAAACAGCGACAGCTGCACTTGAGAGCCAAGTACCTCTTGGTTTAGCTTGCCTATAATGTATGAAAATATCGATTTGTGTCACATTCGGACATATAATTTCAACGTCATAATCGTTGTCAGTGACCTTACAGTTATACATCACAAAATTTTGTAAAAAAAATTAAATATAGATAGATTAATCTTTAAGTGCAATGAACCTGAATCTCCCTTACGTTGGTTTTGAGTACATTAATACTGTAGGTGGTAGAGCCACGCTTAAACTATTACTGGTTTCTGCGTGAATGGGTCGGCTCGCTCGAGGTACTACAACCCGACCCACAGAAAACCGACGTGAAGTAACAGTGCTTGCATTGTTGCGTTTCGTTCGGTCAGTGAGAGCACCGGATACCCACCTCTCCACCCACTTTCGCCCTTCCCCCTCCCCCCTCCCCCAATCACAGGCCGACAACGCACTTGCGACTCCCCTGGTGTCGCTAGTGTCTATGGACGGTGGTGATCACTTATGATCAGGTGACCCGCCTGTTCGTTTGCCCCCTATAATATAAAAAAAGAAAGAAAAAAAGACCTTTATTTTAATATAATACATAACTAATAGTCCGTTCTGGGGAAATAAATTCAATGTACACAACAACAGTTTTAAATTTTTATTATAGCATAGTAGTGGTGGCCACCGCTGTGCCCATGTTTGATCTGTAACGCGCTCGCTGCAAGATTTTCAAAATACCAAATATAAAAATACCATTTCTTAAAATGTATGATGTAGGTAACATGATTTCCACTAAATAAAAAAAACAAACATGCGCCCACCGCGCTTTAAAAATTTATCATATCGTACTTGCTTTCAAAATGACTGTCCACCTCTATAGTATAGATCAGAGCTAAAAATAGTAAATGGAAACAAGAAGATTGTAACAGAGAACAAATAAAACGTAATCAAGTGACCTCATTGCAACTTTCACGGAGGCATTGAGTGGGTTTGTATCCGCGTATCAGAACCACTTTATCTCAATTTACAAGGAGACAGGATGCTTAGAGGGGTCCTTAGAATTCTTTCTGCCGCGGAGTGAAATGGATCAAAGACATTGATTGTGTTAATCGAAACTTGTAACAAAATTTGAACGTATATCCCATATAATTTTAAACGTATATTTATTTATACATAGATTTACTTTTAATTATCTGAATAAAATTAAAATCTAGTCTTAAGTACCTTACACATTAATATATCAAAGCAATAAGCAAGAATATAACTTTCTTCTTTCGGGTTTCGATGTAATTAACCGCTAGAATTATTATAATGCTTATTCTCTGACCAATTTATTTATCATCGTACTCGTCGTGAGACGCATTGGCGAATTGACAAATGACTTTCCTTCAAAAAACTGTCCTCCTTAATACTTCAATATCCCAGGGATTTGACTCAAAACTGTACAAATATGTAGTCCCTACTAAGGCCAGTATATTTATACCGCTTGACGCAGTCTCTTCTCCAGCCTTCAATGCACATTAACTGTGAGATAGAATGTTGACTGTTTGGGCGTACATTTGTTGGAAGGTTGACAACATTTCTTTTCTGTATTTTTTTTACCATTGTCGCGTTAATCTGACATTACAATTATTAGTGTTATTCACAGAAAATATTGTTCTGGGTCTGAGTGTACAAAGTCTCCATGAAACAAGACTTAAAGCAAGAAAAAATGGCCTTATGTAAAATCCTATCATTTCTGTTTATATTTCTTTATGAATAGCAATTAAAAGTCGGTAAAACTAAAAGTACAACAACAATTAATAGAACTTCTATTGTTATTGAAGTTTGAAATTTTCTTATCATTAAAAGCATTCATTATAATTTAGCTGAATTAATAATATTATTCTAGTAAAAGGCGAAGGTAAAACTGGTACTATTTTCTGTTCTATTTGACAACCTTTTTACTTAACTTTTTTTTGTTTAATAGCTGTTGACGGACCTTAGTGTTTTATCAGTCAAAAAAATCGAGGCAGCTATAAGGATTGCCGGCAGAAGTGAAATCTAAAACAATGAAATAACTGTCTTGTCTATTGAATTTTGAAATGAATTAATTATAGTATGAATTATTTAAATATCATAATTTGTATATTGAAATTACTAACATTAGTCTGTGGTTTTCACATCTATTGGCACTCCGAACATTAATTATATACATTTTTATACAGTTTATTGATTGATTCAGATACCAGTGGTCCAAATTCAATCATTACATTTAATAAGATCAAAGCGAATAATAATTATTTCAGTGGTTCCATAAATTTACTAAAGATAAATCATTTATCAATTAATTAGTTAAGTATTTATTAATGTATATTATATATCTACATATTATATTATCAAAATTAACCTAAAGTTTGTCTAGTTAACTCCAAAGGGCATGTATGGAACGTAAGTCTTGTTAAAAATATTGAATTTGGGTTGAAAAAAGGTAACTGTACGTAAGAGCGAATGGGAAGACAATAGAATAGCACGATGAGAGTGAAAGAATAAATAGACTCGAAAGAGATAGTTTAAGTATTATTTTGATTTGAGTAAGAGAGACGAAAAAAATAAAGAAAAAGGAAGGATGGCGAAATGTCATTTTCATTTACATGTGTGTATATGTTACGTGTCATTCAAGCAATAGTGTGTGTAATATTTATTTTAATTAATTGAATGTATCTCTAATGCATTTTATATAAAAAAGGGCTTTATGCACTTCTCCTCCATATAAACTTTAACTGCTAAAAGAAACAACAAAGAATTAACAAATAATAATACATATATATTAAACACGTGAAGAAAAAATTGGGGTCCTTTAATATGGTTGAATTTTAGACCACTGGATGACCACTAGTTATTTTTAATTGGGTCGGCTTGCAGACTGGCAGAGAGCCACCGTCGGATATCACGGGGCTACGAAGTTTATCCAGGGCATCGATACGGCTCACATACTTGGATTTACTCCAAACATTCTGGGTGTAACAGTGATCTTTTATAGTGGGTTTAAGACTGAGCGATAAGCGAGGAGCGTGTGGTTGATCACTTTAAAATAACGCTTTACTTTTTTAAGTTGTAAAGTATAGAATCAACTTTTTAGATTTTTCGTTCCTACAAAATAATCCTATTGCTAAACCTGCGCTTTCAATGTTATCTCGAGGTAGCGAACTGTATCACTACTACTGTATAAAACAAAGTCCTCTGCCACGTCTCTCTGTCTGTTCGCGATAAACACAAAAACTACTGAACGGATCCTCATACGGATTTCACCAGTAGAAAAAGTGATTTATGAGGAAGGTTTAGTTATATAGTTTGTCAAAGTCTTTTTTTATTATCAGGGCAGGACAACGTCCGCCGGACCCGCTAGTTTATTGTATCACTAGCTGACCCGTGCCCACTTCATTGGGCGTTAATAGGCATTATCAAGCTACAACTTTTCTCTAGAACTCAATCATATATCTCTCATCGTTAAGGCAGCGTTCGTAAGAAACGTTCGACCATTTTTACTCCGACTCCCTAGATATTACCCCCTACAACCTCACAAACTTTGCCTCTTTATAATATTAGTATAGATAATATAATTAGTTAATAGCTTCTGCCCGTTACTCCGTACGCTTGTAAAAATTATTTTAGGCTAAGACGCAGCGGAAGCTCTCAAAAGGAAAAAAACCCCGATTTTAAAATATTCTTCATTGTTACTCCGCTCCTATTGATTTAGTGTGATGATATATAGCCTATGACACTCACAAATAATGTAGCATTCTATTGGTAAAAGAATTTTCAAAATCGGTTCAGTAGTTCCTGAGATTACTCCCTACAACGTCACAACGTCACAAACTCACAAACTCTACCTCTTTATAATATTAGTATAGATTCAGTAAATACTTGACTGACATTTTCACATGATGCGTGTTGTTATTATGGCGAATATGTTAAGCAATAATTAAAATACCAAAAAGGATATATTTGCGAAGAGTTTGCAAAGATTACCAACAGTAGGCGCTAATTATAATAAAAGTTTTATTTAATTAAGAGCGATTTGTATACGTATACGTAACTGAATTGCTACTAACATATACCCGCCACATCTTTTGTTTTGTTACGTTTCGGGACAGGATGTTGCTGCAGTAATTATTTAGTTGCTGCGAAGCTGGCAGGCCGGCATGACGACGGTGGCTGTTGAAGAATTATAAGCCTCAGTGGTAGCTACTGTTATATTTATCGCTCTGTACTAATTATCAGGTACAGTACAGTCATTTCATTGTGCTTCGAAATTACAAAAAACGAATATTTCGTTACTTATTTAGAAATACTCTAGCGGGTACTAGTGGACGCTATCTCGGCCTTATAAGAATAAAAACCTTGACAAATTGTAACCTAAACCTTCCTCATAAATCACTTTATCTACTGGTGAAAACCGCATGAAAATCCGTTCAGTAGTTTTTGAGTTTATCGCGAACAGACAGACAGACAGACAGACGTGGCAGAGAACTTTGTTTTATAATATGTAGTGATTAGAATTTGGAGTAGGTCTAAACAGAACTAAGCTAAATTCCATTTATTCACAGCCGAAATTTGAATAGTAGCCGCATATTCGGTCCCTGCTGAAAATCATGTTTCAGATGGACAATTTACTTGTCTGCTGCTCTGTCACATATCTCAATTCGGATCACTTATTTCGTGTACGTGAAATCCGATTAAATCTGCTACAACGTGTGAAGTGGAGTGTCTTCGTCTCAGAATTCAGTGTTAATAGATGTTTAGAAACTGTAAACACTGTAGGAGACTAGAACTGTGGAAACTGTAAATCAGCTAGCTCACTCAGGACAAGCCTTTATTCTATCGTAATATGGTAATTGTTTGTCGGATCTTTAATTCTAATTAATCTGTTCAAATCGTCATTGATTGTATACTAAATTTTAGAGTACAAAAACATTTCTTACAATACCTTTCCTATTACCACAACGAATACCAAAATTATAGCTTAAACTCCTAACCTACTCATAGTCAAAACGTTTAGTGCGTTATAAAAGGAAACCGTTACATATTCGTAGAAAGGTGGCTGATCTAATGATTGTACACAGATTAATACACGGTTACCTAGAATCTCTTGATTTTCGTTAAAATATACCCTTCAGTGTCAGTTTATTTAACAGGCAAACTTTTAATCTTAAACCAAGAACGTAGGGCTACATTGCCCTTTGTATCGCATGCTTTCTTTTTGTAATAGTTTACTTTTTAAATTTGATACATTCATTTGTGTTTCTTTGGCCTCAACTAGAATATGACTTTTTCTTATTTTATACATGTTGTGTTCGCCTTTAGCAGGGTTCTTGTAAATTTTTGTTCATTCAACTCAGTTTCGTGGAACTTCAATAAATAAATACTGAATAACAACCAGAAACCATGACAACGTTACTTTTTCTTTTATATAAATTTAAAAAATTTCTTATGTACGTGTGTCACATGTCACAGAACTCCTCCTAAACGGCTAGACCGATTTTGATGAAAATTTGTATGTGTGTTCAGTGGATTCAAGAATAGTTTAGATTTACAATTGCACCCGGTAGAAGTTGCTGCGGTTGAATTTTTTTAATTTTTTACGTCTGCTGGGACCGCTATTATCTTTTATATAATACCAGGACGCTATATAAAAAAGTGTTTAGCACTAAAGTGTTTAGTCATAATTGAATGACATTCCGGTAAAGATGTTGAGAACACTAAGTATGAAAGAGGAGTCTTCTAAAAGCATCATGCATGGTGCCATCTTTATTATTTAATCGAATAAGAGCTACCAAAATTGAATATTAACAGTAAAAATGAATACTGTAACAGCAAATGCAGTGATGTAACTTTGAATACAGTTACGGAATCCCCAAATAACATGTTTCAGGCTCTGTAAGTCCAACAACAGTCTAAGTAATATGTTGAGTTTTATAATAAAGTCTTGAAGCACATTATCAATTTACCGGATAACAATATCAAGCACCATTTCAGGCGTGTATTAATGTCTAAATAAAAAAATATAGGGTGGATCAATGTGTGAACGATGGTAATGTCTGGAAATGACGCCCCGCTCTGTGCATCCGCCAAAAACAAATGTAACTATTTATGGTTATAACTATGTGTATTTGTAAAAATATGCACGACTAGCCTCTGCCCGCGACTTCTTTCGCGTGGAATAGTTACTCTGGGCTAACGCTAACACGCAGCGGAAGCTCACAAGAGGAAAAAAACCCCGATTTTTAAATATCCTTCATTAGTGTTCCGCTCCTATTGGTCTTAGCGTGATGATATATAGCCTATAACCTTCCTCGATAAATGAGCTATATAGCACTGATAGAGTTTTTCAAATTGGACCAGTAGTTCCTGAGATTACCCCCTACAACGTCACAAACTCACAAACTTTACCTCTATAATATTAGTATAGATGAAAAGATATCCAGATCGAGTTTCTTGCCGGTTCTACTCGATGACTGCATTGTTTTCTGATTCGGTGGTAGTTGACATTCATAAGCATCTTATCAGAGCCCAAAATGAATATAGTATTCTTGAACTTCGTTCTTCTTTTATATCTACAAATATGTCTGGCGACCTAAGTAAAACTGTACTATAACTCTATTGTTCTCTGAGTATGATCATTAACTTCATTAAGAATGCTTTGTGATATCAACAATAATTAATTACATTACATTACCAACGTTAGCAATTATTTTACTATCTGTTTTCTCTCGTCTGTGTCAAATGTAAGCTTGTCAAATGGAAACTGGTGGGCGAAACGTGCTCATAGTGAGGTCGGATCTCTTAGTTTAGTTAATTGCTCGCAGCTCCTCACGAGTCCTCACACTCGCCCACAGTCGAGTTATAAGACCTTTTGATGTTTCAACTTTGCTGTTAGTTTGCCTTGTTTCCTTTGCTATGGTTATTTCTGTGAACACGTTACTTGCCTGTATAAGTACATTGATAACATCTGTAGCACTTGTGAAGAATTTTTCTTCTGTATTATAATCTTGAGTAGGTTTAAGGTAGCCATAAGTCGAATATTGAATGAAAGCTTACATTTTTTTTTATATCCTAGGAGGCAAACGAACAGTCAGGTCACCTGATGTTCAGTGATCACCGCCGTCCATAGACACTAGCACCACCAGGGGAGTCGCGTGTGTCGCTAGCCTGTTTGGGTAGGTGGGCCTCCGGCGCTCTCGCTGACCGAACGAAACGCAACAATGCAAGCACTGTTACTTCACGTCGGTATTTCTATGAGAGGGTGGTACTATACCGGGCGAGCCGACCCATTCATGCTGAAACCAGTAATAACTTCAGCGTGCCTCTACCTACAAATACACCTACACCACTACATAAATTATATCTTTTTTTATACTGTATTTATACTTGTTTTTTTTTTTTTTTTTTTCTTCCCCCTTTTTTTTTTTTTTTTTTTTTGTTATTTTATTTTTAAATTTTTTTGGGTTTTTTGGGGTTTTTTTTATATTTTTTTTTTTTTTTTTTTTTTTTTTTTTTTTTTTTTTTTTTTTTTAAAAATGTTTTTTTTTTTTTGTTTTTTTTTCCCTCCTTTTTCCCCTTTTTTAATTTTTTTCCCAAATTTTCCCCCCCCGAACTCCCTTCCCCACGGATAAACCTTCTACCCGTCATCATCCCCTTTGTATAGTAGACACAGGTGTGGGTGTGTCTGGATACTGCCACTATAGCATGTGAAACACTATCGTGGATTTGCATCCTTTATACTTGATACTTATAGACTATATATCGATACCTCCCCATAGAACTACCGCTTTTAGAGGGTCATTTAAATATGCCACCACTCGTTGTTGGAACAACATCCCACCGCCATGTCGATCCAAAAAGAGTAAACTTAGCTTTAAACTCTCATATAAGCATTATCTATTGCAATTTCAAACTCAGTAATTAAAGTGACGTATAATGTATTCACACAGTTCTGTTGTAAGTTCCGTTTATTGGTGTGTATTTTTTTTTCTTCTAAATTTATATTTGTTTTGTTTAAATTTAAATTTGTGGTTACAGTAGCTATATCTCTTTAGTGTGACCATCCGTGACGTGTTATATGTGTCTGTGTTATTTGTTTGTTGGTTTGAAATTTTGTATTAACATTAATATGACCGACTGAACGTCCGTCATCATATAGGCTCCCATCGAACATCAGCGCGGCAGTACTACTTACTGTATTGCAGATTTTTGCTGAATGGGTTCGTCAATTGTTGGACAACTATTTTACATTTTCAAATGTTTTTTTTTTGTTCTGTCTAATTAGTTTGTGTAATTTAATTTAATTGTTTTTTTTTATTGTAGCTCGGCAAAATGACTGTACTATGCCTGATGGTAAGCACAGTACAATCCAAAAACAATGGCGACCACCGAGAGACATACAACCCATCGCCGGTCGCTGCTGTCATTGGAAGGAGGAAACACACTGTCCGGGAGATTGTTCCACAGCTTCACGGTACGGCAAAGATAAGATGTTGCGAACTTTTTAGTTCGTGACCAGATAGGATTTACCGTAAAACTGTGGCTCCGAACACCAGCGCGCGTAGTGCGGTTATGAAAAGGAGAGGTTGTTATTGTATGGTTGTTCCAACAATAAATTCTTTCTATATATCATTTATAGATTTTAACATTTGACGATTATCTCATCTGATGCTAAATTACGACTTGGTCTAAGATGATAAACATGGCAAACCTAGAGGCGACTGGTTCTCAAGTGTGATGACAGATTTTCAACGTGACGATGCTACCTAGCCAGGCGGACTTAAAAATACCCTACCACTATGGTCTCATCACGATGTTTAACCTTCACTTCCGACACAGCTGCAAATATTCGAACTTACTCCTGTGACTGTGTTTGAACGCGTTATCAAATAAACCATCATCGCTTGACAAGAGTGGGTTATAAACATTTTACATAGTATAAAACAAAGCCCCCTACCGCGTCTGTCTGTCTGTCTGTTCGCGATAAACTCAAAAACTACTGAACGGATCTTTATGCGGTTTTGACCAATGGATAAAGTGATTTACGAGGAACGTTTTGATATATAATTTGTCCAGGATTTTTTTATAATCAGGGCGGAACAACGTCTGCCGGGCCCGCTAATATAGTATAAAACAAAGTCCCCTACCATGTCTGTCTGTCTGTCTGTTCGCGATAAACTCAAAAACTACCGAACGAATTTTCATGCGGTTTTCACCGGTGGATAGAGTGATTAATGAGGAACGTTTTAGTATATAATTTGTCAAGGATTTTTCATAATCAGGGTGGGACAACATCTGCCGGGCCCACTAGTAAACATTATTTAATAAACACTAGCGGGCCCGGCGGAAGCTGTCCTTCCCTGATAAAAAAAACCCTTGATAAATTATATACCAAAACCTTCCTCACGAACCATTTTCTCTACTGATAAAAATCGCAAGAAAATCCGTTTAGTAGTTTTTGAGTTTATCGCGAACAGATAGACAGTACTTTTTCGATTTTCATGAAAACAATTGTTGCAAGTGTCTAGGAATAAGTAATGTTTGTTGCGTAAAGGTTCAGGGGGGTTGCGTAAATTTTGGAAATGCGGACTCACCGATCTTGATGATGCGATTTTGAATTGTACTTCACTCGCGGCGTTATTTAAATATATTGTCAACACTGAATTGATTTTAGCGTCTATCAGGTTTTAACTCTATACTTCACAATATTAATGATCGGTGACTCCAACAATTTTTGCGATGAATATGCGAGGTATCGTTTTCGTAGCGTTCGCGGTAAGATGGAAGCGTAAGTGAGTAAAAATGTACGAAGGGAAGGAAGGTGGGTGGAAAGGATGCTTGTGCGTTCGGAAACTTAAATATATATGCGCGCCAACAAGTAAGAAAATACATTTCAATCATTTTCAGAAATGTCTGTCTGTCTGTTTGTATGAACACGCATCACTGCTAAAGTAATGGGTTCACAATAAAACTTCACCGAGAAAATCATAAAACATATCCTCGAGAATAACTTAGTCTTTGTTTCATTGAAATCGGTTCACGCTATCAAAAGATATTGTAATTTGAATGACGGCTCGAAGTAAGTCCGAGAGAAGAGTAGTAAATCTATACAAATATATAAAGCTGAAGAGTTTGTTTGTTTGTATAGTTGAACGCGCTAATCTCAGGAACTACCGGTCCGATTTGAGAAAATCTTTCGGTTATCGATATTTATCGAGGAAGGCCTTAGGTTATATATCATCACGCTGAAACCAATAGGAGCGGGGCACCAATGAAGAATGTTTCAAAATCGGACATTTTTTTCCTTTTGAGAGCTTTCGCTGCGTGTTAACGTTAGTATATACTCGTACACTGTCATTATAGCGTGGTAAGTTTCTATCGCAAACATTTTCAAAGTTTATTTTGTGTTCCTATTCAAAAAGTGTATTCTACGTTCTATCGCAAACATTTTCAAAGTTTATTTTGTGTTCCTATTCGAAAAGTGTATTCTACGTTAGTTTTGTTTTCAATTTTTTATTCGTAATCTATATTATTACATATTATAAAAACTAGTGGGCGCCCAGTGGTCGATATTCGACCATATTTCATTAGTTTTGTAAAGTTTGAACTTTATTAGGGTTCCTGTGTCAAAAAGATTCTATAATCAAAGGTTTTCATCATGGCTACTCAGTTATGTTCACTTTTTTTTTCAAATTATATAAACATAAAAAATCTATGACTGAATGACAATTGAATTGAGTTCACCATAAAAAAATACTAAACATAAAAATATGGACTTTGACTTTGGTAATATTGCTTTACTCTTATAACAACATGAAGCAAAGTGACATGAAGTCAAAGCAGTCTCGTCACCTAAAAATGTTGACATTCAATAAGACCAAGAGAATAATAATTATTTCAGTGGTTCCATAAATTTACTAAAGATAAATTATTTATCAATAAATTATTAAAGTATATTATAGGGTGGAGTGAAAAAAACATATTTTTTTTTTTCTTAGCCTGGGGGTCAAATTTGTAGCTTATAAAAAACAAAAATTTTTGAAAAAAAAAAAAAAAATTTTACTCAACATCTTGAGCCAGCCCACTCATTTTTAAAACTAATTACGAGTAAAAATATTTGGTTGCAAAAAAAAAATTTTTGAAGGCGTTCTAGAAACTTCAGAGTATCCTCTTTTATGCCAATTAAAAATCACAAGTTAAAAAAAAATTTTTGTGACTATTGTTTTAATTTAAAAAAAAAAATCCCAAAAAGTACCATTCCTCTTTAGGGCACTAGAATAAAATTTGAGTTGGAAATGATCATAATTGCCAGTTCTTAGATGTTTTAAGAGATTCAAAGACAAAAAAAAATTTTTTTTTTGCAACCAAATATTTTTACTCGTAATTAATTTTAAAAATGAGTGGGCTGGCTCAAGATGTTGAGTAAAATTTTTTTTTTTTTTCAAAAATTTTTGTTTTTTATAAGCTACAAATTTGACCCCCAGGCTAAGAAAAAAAAAAATTTGTTTTTTTCACTCCACCCTAGTATATTATGA
Source organism: Antheraea yamamai (assembly GCA_036509395.1). Classification (NCBI taxonomy): domain Eukaryota; kingdom Metazoa; phylum Arthropoda; class Insecta; order Lepidoptera; family Saturniidae; genus Antheraea; species Antheraea yamamai. The sequence continues at coordinate 7,994,885 of AP028450.1, forward strand.
ATTTACAAATTATATTATTATAAAATTAACCCACAATTTAACCAGATTTCAAAGGGCATGTAAGCCACGCAACGTCAGTCATGTAAAAAATATTGAAAATGTAATTGGAACGTAAGAGCAAAATGATGGCTGTCAAAATGTTTTTTTCATTTATATGTGGGTATATGTTGTGTAAAATTCAAGCAGTAGTGTGAGTAATGTATATTTTAAATAATTTGATATGCTTGCAATGCATTTTATATTTAAAAAATAGCTTTCTGCACTTCTCCTCTGTATAAACTTTAACTATGCCAAATTTCAAGTTTATCCGTTTGCGCAATTCGCTTAAAAAGGTGTACAAAGTTTTGGCTTCACGTATACACTCATCAAAAAAGTATAAGCAACATGTACTAATTTAAATTTTAGGATGGTTCTTCACATTATAACGTTGTATTTTATTTTTAAAATAATATCTTTAGGGTTCTATGATGTAAAAATAACAGCTGTTGTCTTTATAAGTTCTTTTAATAACAGAAATGAACAATATTAGAATATACTGTAGAAACTAAGATACATCAGAAACTAAACTTTTTTCTTACAAAATGAAATTTCTAAAGAAAATGTATTTATTGTGAAAGAATAGAACAATTTAATACAAAGTATGGTCTCCTCTGCTATTCAGAACTTGTCGGCAACGATTATTCATTAAATTAATGAGACTGTTTATGTCATCTTGCGGTATTCGCTCCCAATGGAATTGTAGCAAATCCTTCAGCTGTTGGGTTGTTGTCGCTCCGTCCAAGTCCTTCAAAACACGTCTCTGGAGCATGTGCTTGCGGGGTGGTAGGGTGTCTGTACCCGACTGGATCGCGACCACCGTACACCAGGTGGAACACCCGCCATAGTGGCACGTTTGGGCGTGTCGCGTTCCGGGATCAGCCGGTGTATATCCAGCAACCATGGGGGGGGGGCTGTCCCTGACTGGGTCGCTTTCAGGCCGGCATGACAGCGGCGACCAGCGATGGATAGTATGTCTTTCGGTGGTAGCCATTGTTTTTGGATTGTACTGTGCTTACCATCAGGCACAGTACAGTCACTTTGTCGATCTACAATAAAAAAAAAAAAAAAGTGCTCGATGGGGTTGAGATCTGGCGATTGTGCAGGCCAGGGCAATACCCGGATGTTCTGCGTTGCAAAGTATTCACTGGTTCGCCGAGCTGTATGTGAACGCGCATTGTCCTGCATTAACCTAAAATCGGAGCCAAAGGTTTGTGCAAATGGGTAGACATAAGGTCTGAGAATATCCTCAATGTAATTTTCAGCATTCATGTTTTCATTTACAAAAACGAGCTCAGTTCGCCTGTTCTTCATAATACCCGCCCATAACATAACTGTTGAGCCGCTGTATGGATGAACTTCCTGAACGCACCTGAGCCTTTCAGTATTTCCGGGCCGACGATACACTCGCACCCTTCTTGTATCAGGCTTAAACCCGAATTGCGACTCATCGGAAAACATAATTTTATCCCATTGTTCCTGGGTCCATGTTATGCGTTCTCTACACCATTCATATCGACGAGCGCGATTCCCGTGACGTATCGGTGTGCACCTGATTGGGCGTCGAGCTCGTAGGCCGTACTCATGCAGTCGATTTCGTACAGTTTGAGGACTTACATCAACACCACTTGAAATTTGTAGCCTCAAACTTATCTCTCGAGCGGTTAACATCGGCTGGCGTCTTGCAGTCAGTTGTATGTACCGGTCTTGCCGAGTGGTTATACTCCTTTTACGGCCTGGATGCTGTTCAGCGGGTTCTCCTGTATTATTGTAGCGCTGCCAAAAACGACAAATAACACTTCTATGAATGCCAAAATGTCGAGATACCTGAGATTGATTACTTTCCGCTTGCAACATCCCTACAGCTCTTTGCATTTCATCTGCCATCAAATGACGTCGCTTCATGACGTAAAAAAATATCTAACAATTCAATTTTGTCGCTAACTTTATTTAAATGGTTGGTAAAATTATAAAATCAAGACTAAACGTAGCAATTAAAACGCACTTAAATTCAAACAAATTCGCAGTCATTTGAATTTTATGGAAAAACAAAACATAATCAAATTTTTTTTTTACAACCAGCCAGTATGTCATCAATAACAAAAAAGTTTCCTTACCTACTTTGTTTGAGTAAATACTTAGAAATTAATTAATATAAATGGTAAAATTTGTAATATCACGCATGTTGCTTAGACTTTTTTGATGTGTGTATTTTAAGAGTATAATTTAATATCCATTTAGTAAAAAACAGTTATTATATACAAACGGACGCTTCAATTTAATTAATTTTTATAGTTAAACACGTTTCACAATAATGTATAGTTTGAGAAATTGAACTGTTTACAATACTATCTTATCACGATATACTTGCGAACAAATTATTGAAGAGATTTATTAATTACTAAAAAAATCTCTAACATGATCTATACGTTATCGTTATGATATCTGGTAAAAGCACATACCTGTGACGTCATCATGACCTAGGTCACTTGCGTTCGCCGCGTTCACAATCAACAACTCGCCAATTATTCATGAACGCTTTATTCAAACACTCGAGAAAACAGCCCATTTAAACGATATCAAATGGGAGTAATATTATTTTTCTTCACGGCTTTAATATATAGTGATAGACAGATATAAAAGATGATTTATGTTCTATAACTTTCTTAGATGTCCAAAAAATGGATATACTTTTATTTTTATCTATACTAATATTATAAAGAGGTAAAGTTTGTGAGTTTGTAGGGGGTAATCTCAGGAACTACTAAACCGATTCAAAAAATTCTTCTACCAATAGAAAGTTATTTGTGAGTGTCATAGGTTATTATATTAAACCGAAAAATGAAAAGACTTTTTTTGTGGTAGCCGGAGTTGCAAAGTAAGTCGGAGAAAAAACGGACGAACGAAAACGTTTCTTACGAACGCTGCTTTAACGATGAGAGATATATTGTTGAGTTCTAGATAAAAGTTATAGAACTTGATAATGCCTATAAGTCAGCATATGTCTAACTTTTTAAATACTCTAAATATTTAAGTCACAAAAATTTGTTTTTTATAATTGTTTACCCCCCAACGAAGCGGAACCGGTCAGCTAGTTTGGCATATATGAAATCTTTTTTTTTCGTAAAAATATTTAATAAAATGTCTTTCTTGAACTCATCCTAACTAATATTAATACGAATGTGGTTCATAAAATTTTGTACATATAGATATTTATACCTAAATTTGTGTTTTCCTCAGCTACATTGAGAGCGGTCAAATAGTTTGGTAAGGTCTGCAGGTAAGTACGTCATTAATCAGGTTAAAACAAAAGAAATCCTTTTTACGCATCTCGTTGTAGAAGAAGTTTTATTCTTAGATAAAAGCGACAACTTCAAATAAAAAATGAGTGCGTGTAACCGTCACAAGCGATTGAAGTAAAACTTCTTTGGCGTTATAAGAGATGGTGATTAAGTTAAAAATAAATACATCATATGAGAATTTAAAAAGGCATCTATTGAAGATGTAACACTAGAAATACATACATTTATTATCGTCGACCACTATACATTTAAAACAATAATTTAATTACTATCATACTTCAAATATGATATGATTGGTTTATGATAACTGAAATGAGAAATGTAAATTCTTTTCTATATTTTATTTATAATACCTTGTAACAAAGAGTTGTTAATAATATTTCCTGTATTATTTAAGTTCCGAATTAGCTGCTAGATGGCACTACAGATAATGAAGCTTTGATTTAATTTACTTACTTACATTGAAACCAGATGGCAGCACGGTCGCGCGCCTATATATACATAATTAATTCTATTGTACGATTTTTATTATTATTCAATTTAATAGTATTTATAAAAAAAATTTTTGATTGATTTGTTTATAAACTATTTATTGACAAAATCAAAAATATTTAAAAACCGGATGGTACAGAAACTTGATGCTATGTTGCCGTAACGGACTCGTTGCATTGTCGTCCAGTTACCTCCTAGTAGCGCCTAAAGAAGTTTTACTTCAAAATACAAAAATAGTAATATTTTGCTATTAACCCCTTTATTTACTTCATTACTATGTACAGAGATTGCTAATATAATAAATATAATGTTAGATCTGTAACTAAACGCAAACGTTGTGAGACGTAACTAAACGCAAACGTCACATCGTTTTGACATATGAGATGTCATATACAACTTCCGTTCTTTTTGCTTTGCTGTATTGGGTGTAACTCATTGTCGTGTGAACTTTAATATACAAATCGGAGTTTTTGACGGGATCTTGGAATGTCATGTAGTGGACTCCATCCATAATTTATTCATAATCTTGTGTTATTTGGCTCCATTATTTGTAATATTGGTGGTGTTTCACATAGTATAGTTTGGTCATTGTACACAGGTGAAATGGATGGAAAATAATACCACGGTGCATGGAGTCTGACTTGCAACAAAAGTGCCCTAGAAAGTTCTAACAAGCGGGCCACCATCTTGTTAATTCATTGAAATGATCGCAAGAAACTTGCAATGTCATTACGTACTCGACAATGGCAGTAATGATCTACTACAAGATTGGTTGCTAAAAAAAGAAAAAATAGTAATATACAAAGCCAGAACAATCTTCTGTTTATATTGCCAAAGTCCACGTTTTTTCAAACATATAAACAGTTTAAATAATATAATAAAGACGATTGTGAGTTTGTTTGTTACGGTATCACGCATGAACTATGCAATCATCATAAAATTTTGCAAAGCTGAAACGTAAATCAAATTTATACTAACGTAAGCGATGCCGCGGATAAAAACTAGTCTATACATATAATATGAATCATCATCACTGCTAAAGTGCTGCATATCTTCGAGAATAACTTAGTATTTGTTTCATTAAAATCGGGCCACTCTATCAAAAGTTATTGTAATTTGAATGACGGCTCGAGGTACGTACGAGAGAAGAGTAATAGTAATCTGCTATACATATAATAAGAACGTAAATCTAACGTGTCTGTACTTTTTAGATTTTCGTGAAAAAAATAGTGCAGGTGTCTAGGAGTAGGTAATAAAATAAATATCAATCATTTTTAGAATGTCTGTCTGCGTTAATGTCTGTCTGTTTGTATGAACACGCATCACTGCTAAAGTACTGGGTTCACAATAAAACCTTAAAAATCATAAAGCATATCCTCGAGTTAACTTAGTCTTTGTTTCATTAAAATCAGTTGGGTCTATGAAAAGTTATCGTAGTTTTAATGACGACGCGACTTCAGTACGAGAGAAAAGGAGGTAAGTAAATGGACTTAATACATTCAGATGGTTTTATTAGTCACCGTTTATTTTTTAGATTAGGTGCCACGCGGCCGGAGTCGCGGACACAGCTAGTATACAATAAAACATTAACAGTACAAAGCGTTCCAAAACTTGCGAGATATAATTCTGAGTGCAGATGTTGCGTCAAAGATTTATTATTTGGAGTCTGCACAAGACCTTTCTTATGAGTTTGTGTGTACACGTGACGTCATAGTGACCTAGGTCGCCTATACCCAGTCAGACATACCGTCGGCGAACCGTTAAATATTCATGAAGAGTCTCGAGAAAACGAGCTATTGAAACGTTTTTTTACACTTATAAAGGCTTTTCTTTCTATACACCTAATGGTAAACGATATTGTTAGTAATAAAGATAAAGAAAATAGATAACAATGTTACATTAGCTTATAAAGTGGTAGAACGTGTCAATTTTGTCTGATTGGTTCTCGACCACCTATAATAAATAGCCTAGCAATCATGGCTTAATTGATAGAGTGTTAGGAGACCGCTTCGATGAACGTAGGTTCGAACCCTAGCAACTCAGTGAAAGCTTTTGGTGAAAGAAAACATCGTTGGTGGTAGAGCCACGTTGAAGCTATTACTCGCTCGCCCGGGGTAGTGCCACCCGATCCACAGAAACACCGACGTGAAGTAACACCGTGTACACAGTGTGAACACTTTGTAAAAATATGTAACATTAAGAGCTTAACCAGATCGAGTTTCTTGCCGGTTCTTCTCGATGACTGGGTTGTTTTCGGAACCGGTGGTAGCATGACTTTCATAAGCGCCTTCTCAGGGCCTAAACTGAATAAAAGGATATTTTGATTTGATTTGACTGCTAGCATTGTTGCGTTTCGTTGGCTCAATGAGAGCCCCGGAGGACCACCGCCCCTCTCCCCAAACACTGGCTGGCAACGCACTAGCAACCCCCCTGGTGTTGCAAGTGTCTATGGACACTTAACATTAGGTGACCCACTTGTTCGATTGCCTCCTATAATATATAAATAAATCGTTTCCAAACCATAGCATGACGTTAGGTCTTTTTCTAAGTCCGCCTGGCTAACTACCACCCTCAAATTGAGAATCTGTTGCCACGCATCTGTTGGTCTGTTCTGGCAGCTGTACTTGAGAGCCAGCCCTCTATAAGTTTAGCGTGTCTACCATTTTAGACCGTCATTTAACAATACATGAGATTGTAGCAAAACGTTTAATCTATATATTATTAAAAAAAAATTCCATACTGAAGAAAGAAGATTTAAAATTAAGGAAACAAAAAAAGTTGAAAATTTACCTGGGATTACTTATGACGGTCTAACGGTATAACCAGAGTTTGGAAAATGCCCACAATGAGTAGAACTGACTTAGTAATATTATTGTTTAACCCATCGGCTTTCGAATAAGCAACGATAGGACAAAATGGCATATGCTAAGATTTTAATTACTTTTTTATATTTCGCTACATTATACAATGACATTTATGTACCCGTATGCTTACAATAATACATTTATTAAAGTGAAACTTTTATTACATCGTCTCAAACTTTTTCGTCTGTGTGTTGCATGTCGCGTGATGGTCGGCCGCGGAGTAGGGATAAAGTGAAAGGCGCTCGTCAGAGCAGCCAGGGCCAATATGACGGCGACTATAGTTCACAGCAGCTGACCGTGTAGTGTATAGACTATTATTAGTTAAATGTCTATAGTGTGAAAAAAAGTTTCACTTTTACTGTGGTTTCATAAAACCACACAATCCTTTTTTTTATATGACAATATGATACATTACATATTTATCTACAGTAATATTATTAAACGTAATAAATACCCTTCTTTATCCTCCGCCTACACAGGTTAATAAAACTTTGAGGTTTTGGCAGTCTACAGTCGCAAAAGGATCTACAAACGCAGATGCTTTGTTTCATAATACTCGGGAACAAGGAAGTGGTCGTATTTACAAAACTATTCACATTACCCACATCATTCCATCCGCAATGGAGACAAATCTACGAACTTCTTAGCTTATGCACCCATTCCTTTAGTTTAGAAATTTAAGGAATTTGGTATCTTAACTCTGCCTTCCCAATATATACTTGATAATTTAATGTATGTCCGCAAAAACTTAGATATGCTGGATCTGGTAAAAGACCAGCATAATTAAAATACTATAAAAACAGCAACGAATTGGTCATTCCTAAGTCAGCTCACTAAGTCCAAAAACAGTTCTTTAGGTAATAGTGTTAGGTTTTATAACAAAGTCCCAAAACATTACCGATTTGCCGAATAGTGAGTTCAAAACCCATGTCAAGCGGGTTTTAATATCTAAAGGCTATTATAGGGTGGATCAATATGTGAACGATTGTGACGTCTGGAAATGACGCTCCTCTCTGTGCATACACTAATATTAACGTTAACATATTAACAGCTTCACCGGACTACTAAGGCGAGTGCTTAAGGCACTCAGCCGATTTTATTTGACAACTAGCTCAAGGGTGCACGGCGCTCCTCGGCTTGGGCTCCTGATACATGCAATTCGCGACCTATATATATTTTTTTTTTTTTTTTTTTTTTTTGACACCGGCCGTCTCCTAACAGGACGGGGCCCGGCGGCGGCGCTTTCGCTGCTGGGCCAACCGCTGGGGCGGCACGATGAAGTCTATAGAGATCTCGTGCCCTCCTCTCGTGGGCCCCCCGACCCATCTTCCCTAGATCCGGTTACGGTGGGAGGAGGCGGTCAAACTGCCGCCTCCTCCTGCCTGTCCTCCGTTGGCGGAGACGGCCACTATGAGGATCTTCCTCACGGACCCTCTCCGCCGCCTCCTTCTGCGAGACGACTTCCTCGCAGAAGGAGGCCATTGCGTTCCATACATCCTCACTGCCGAGCATGGCCGCAACCACGCTCGGCAGTGAGAGGTCCCGCCCTACCGCCGCAGCCAGAGTGCGACGTTGCTCCTCCCACGCAGTACACTCAGACAGAGTGTGCTGCGCGGTGTCCGGGTCAACGCCGCACTGATGGCATACGGCGGTTGGCTCCCTGCGTGCCATCCGGTGCAGGTACCAACCGAAGCACCCGTGCCCGGTCAGCACCTGCACCAGACGGAACGTCAGGGAGCCCCACTTCCTCTGATTCCATTCCGGCAGGACCGGACGGACGGCGTCGATCGTGTATCGACCGTAACGCGCGTCCGCCAGGTCCTGCCTCCAACTCTCCATCCTCGCTTCTCTTTTTCTACTTCTCATTTCCTCTATTTCCCTGGGAGCCAGAGGCTCCCTCATCCGTTTCTTAGCCGCCGTATAAGTATATACGGCGGCAAGCACCTCCGCCTCTAGTTCCCAGGGAAGGGAGCCGGCCAGCACCATGGCCGCCGCCGAGGACACCGTTCGGTACCCTCGTATCACCCTCAACGCCACGGTACGCTGCGCAGCTCGCAGCGCACGGATATTGGTGGCATTGAGGGCGTCGACCCACAACGGTGCCCCGTAGGCAGCCATGGACCGAACGACCCCCATGTAAAGGCGGCGGCAGGCGGCACCCGGCCCCCCCGTGTTGGGGAGGAGTCGTCCGAGTGCCGCTGCCGCCTTGACTATGCGCGGTCCGAGCCCCTTAAAGTGGGGCTCGAACCGCCAGCGTCCGTCCAGGGTGAGGCCCAGATACTTCATCTGGGTCCCCACCCTGACACGAACGCCCTCCACATAAATGTGGGCCCCTGGAGGTGGCCCTCGCCGAGGCCCATGGAACATTAGGGCCTCGGTCTTCTCGAGAGCCACCTCAAGGCCCAGTCTTCTGATGCGCCCGACCACGAGCGTGACGGCTTCCGTGGTCAGGCGCATCAACTCACTTAATTCCCCCCCCCTGGGCTACGACTAGGGTGTCGTCCGCGTAGCAAATGAGGCGCGTTCCAGAAGGGAGCGCGCCGCGGAGCACCCAGTCGTAGCCCATGTTCCACAGGAGCGGGCCCAAGACCGACCCCTGTGGAACCCCGCAAGCCTTATGGCGACGGACCATCTGCCCTCTGGCGTCCACGAAAGCGACCTCTCTCCCGTCCAGGTACGCCTCCAACAGCCGCCGCAGGTACGGGGGCACTCCGAAAAAGCGGAGCGCCTCCCGTATAACACCATGCGGCAGACTGTTGAAGGCGTTGGCGATGTCCAAGGACACCGCCAATATTCTATCGCCTTGAGAGGTCGCCTCCGTGGAGACCCACTTCAGGAGGGTCAGGGCGTCCAACGTGGAACGCCCTGACCGGAAGCCGAACTGCGCGTCCGACAAGTTCGGCCCCACTTCCTCAAGATGCTGGACGACCCGGGAGGCAACGATCCTCTCCAGCACCTTCCCGGTGTCGTCCAGCAAAACTAGGGGCCGGTACGCGGACGCGCAGTCCGGGGGGCGGCCTTCCTTTCTTATGAGGCAAAGCCGTCCCGTCTTCCAGGGCTTCGGGAACTGTCCGACCGCAAGACAGCGGTCAAACAGCTCCCGAAGCCACCCTCCCAGATGGTCCAACGCTATGGCTAGCACCCGGCCCGGGACCCCGTCGGGGCCGGGTGCTTTGCGCCCGGTGGCACGAAGGCGCTCAATCGCCCTCCCCATCTCCTCCTCCGTGACCGGGGGAGGGATGACCGGCGCCTCATCTGCCACCTGAGCAGGAGGCATGGGAGGAGGGGCTAATTCCGGAGGGCCGGGGAACAACGCTCCCACGACCCTCTCAACCACCTCCGGCTGGAGAGTCTCCGTTGCCGGCGGTGCCTGGCCCCGGAATTTCTTCCGGGCCAGCTTGTACGGGCGCCCCCACGGATCCCGTTCCAGCTCCCGGAGCATCTCCTCCCATGCCTGCTCTTTCGCCCGGCTGATGGCGACCTGCAGCGTCTTCCTGCAGGTCCTGTAGTCGCCATATAGCCGGGCCTCCTCCTCGGGGTCCCTGTTGGTCCGTCTCCGACGGCTGCGCCCGTACAACCGCCGGGCCGCGGAGCAGGCCGCACGAAGTTCCGCGATTTCGTGCGACCACCAGTACACCGCCCTCCTCTTTGGACGGTGTACGCTCCGCGGCATTGACGCGTCGCAAACCTCCGTGAGAGCTTCACGGAGGCGGGCTGCAGACGCATCGATATCACTGTCCGGGGGGGACATGGACCAGGCCTGGACGATGGCCGCCTCTTCCGCTAGCTCCCGGTCGAGGCGGCTCATCGCCCACCGGGGGAATATAGCGCCCCTCTGGGGGCGGGTTACCGGCTCATTGTGGGAGGTAGAGACCTCGAATCTGATGTATCGGTGATCCGATAAGGTCTCCACCTCCTCCATCACCCTCCACCCCCGGACACGGCGTGCGACAGACGGGGTAGCAAACGATAGGTCCACTATAGACCCCCCGTTGTGTCGCACGCACGTGTAGATACTCCCCCAGTTGAGGAGGGACAACCCATGTTGGGCTGCCCACTCCTCAAGAGCCTCACCACGTGGGTTCGTGGCCGTCGCTCCCCATGCCCTCGATTTGGCGTTAAAGTCGCCCATTAGAACGATGGGGAGCGGCTCCAGCCGCCTCACGACCGGCCCCAGCGAGTCCAAAAAGGACTCAAACTCGATTAGGGGCCGGTTCAGGGAGAAATATACCCCGAGGGTCGCGAAACCCCGTGAGGAGACCGCCACAAACCCGGCGCCCCTCTCCCTAATTGAGAGGGGTATTCCCCCCCCGGACAATACTGCCACGGAGCCGTCCGTGTCTCCAGCCCAGTGAGGCTGGTCCGGAACATGGTATGGCTCCGCCACCACTGCAACATCAATATCCCACTCCGCCGCCGCCTGCAGGAGCAGGTCCTGGGCAGCAGCGGAGTGGTTAGCGTTAATCTGGAGGTAGCTGCTATGGATGTAGTCCATTGACTATCCCACGGCAACTACCTCCATAGACGCCACCTTTAAAAGGGGCGGCTTCCCTTTCACATGGGGGGGTCGACAATCACCCCCCCCCCATAACGTGGCCCGCCGGCTTGCCGGCTTCTGCGCAGACAGCACACCGCAGCTTTGCGGTGCAGCTATCCGCGCAGTGCCCCTCCTCTCCGCATCGGAAGCAGGTCTTCTTCCTCTCTACAGCCGATGGGCACATCGGCCGGGTGTGGCCCAGGCCCATGCACTTGAAGCACCTGAGCGGTCTGCTGTCCAAGTGCTGAACCCGGGCCGAACTCCAGCCGATCAGGATTCGACCTGCTTCCACCAGCTTTCTTGCTGCCTCCACGGGGAGGGAAGCAAATAGGGACTGGGTCCCATCTCCACGGGCCCTAAGCTCACCCACCCTCATTTGGGTGAGCCCACAGCCGGCCAACTTTGTTATGGCCTCCACGGCCTCGTCCCACGATACCGTGTCGTCGATTCCTACGACACGGATATCGGACTTTTTGACAGGCCGCACCACGGTGGCCAGCCCTAGCAGCGACTTCCTGACACTCGCCGCAAACTTGTCAATCTGCTCTGAGGGCAGGGTGCCAGGGACCGTCAGAAGTCGTGCTCCGGTTGCGCTAGGCCGCACCTTAACGGAGGGGATGCCGAATTCAGCGAGGGGCACCTCCATCCTGGCCTTCAGGAGCACCTCGCTGTACTTCGCCCCCAGTCTCTCAGCTTCCGGCTGGATTGTAACTAGTACGCCGGCTGAGCGAGGAGGAGCGAGTCGGTCCCTGACCCTCTTTCGCTTCCTCCTTTTTCTCCTGGCTCCAGACTTGGGGCCCGTGGCTGCTGCAGCCGCCGCCGGAGTTGACATCTCCTTCTTTTTCCTTTGGCGGCGGACTACAGTCGTCCACTCCATATCCGAAGGGGCTGAGGCTGCTGGAGGCGGCACGGGCTTCGGAGGCGGATTGCGGGACCCTGAGGCGAATCCCACCCTGGGATCCACTCCAGTTCCCTCCGTGGCGGAACGGCGCTCCGCGATCCGTTTCGCTGCCTTTGGTGGGCCGGGAATGGCTTTCGTGTTATCGCCTGCAAGTGCCGGTCTCAGTATTTTGGGCGGCAGGAGACGGTCGTCCAAGGCAGCCAGCCTGGCATTGAGCATCTCTCCTACTGTGTTCAGCAGAGAGTGCTCAAGCCTGCCAACCGTTTTCGACAGCATGTCCTCCAACTCCTGAGGTCGCACCGCAGAAGGCCGTGGAGAAGGCTGAGGAGGAGGCGGCGGAGGAGCCAGCGGGGGTGGCATCTCCTTCTTTCCGCTCGCCTCCCGTCGCCACGCAAGAAGCTCCTCCTTGAGTTTCGCAACCTCGGCTCGGAGGTTGCGCGTCTCCCTCTGCAGGCGCCTGGTTTCCTCTGCCTCGGTGCGGAGGGCCAGGATTTCTACCACCTCCTGGAGGGTCAGGGCTGCCGTCTTCAGGGCCCTAATGAGAGGCCCCTTGACGTTCCCTGACTTCGTGGCCACCTCAACGATGGTGGCCGTTTGCCCGCTGGCCAGCTCCATCAGCCGATCTGCATCAAGCGCCTCCAAGTTGGTCACCACGGCCTTGGCGGGCCGAGAGACAGAGGGCTTAGCGTTAGCGGGCTGCGGAGTGCAGGGTTCTGCATTGTCCTCCTGCGCGCTCTCCTCTGTCGCTGTCCGGGTAGAGCAGCGTGAGAGAGCACGGTCGTAAGACCCATCGGCCTCCCCAAGCACAGAGCGCTTGGAAGAAGCCGAGCGGTTGCATCGCGCTCTCCCTCTACTCGATCTCACTGGGCCCACCTTCGGGGCTTCCATGCTGGCCTCCAACTGAACGAGTCTGTCCTGACGCTGGCGCTTCTTGGCACCGGTCTGGTCCAGACGCTTGCAGTCTGCTGCAGCACATACCATGTCGCTTGCTTTTCCAAAGTCCTTGTTCGTAGCCGTGGTCGTGGGATCGCACGTGATTGTGCCCCCCCCAGAAAACGAGGGGCTGCCCGAGCTCGAGAGCTCGGGGAGGGATTCTCCACCCGCTGTGCGGGTGGTACCCTCCTGGGGTAATTCGATTTCAAACCGTGCTTCCATCATAACTCCCTTCAAACGTCGAGTTTGCGGTACGCCCGCCGAGACCAGTGTGAAACACCAGTCTCGCCAGCCGCTATCCGGAACTGGGCCGTTGGGGCTCAAACTGAACCCTCATCCGCCCCAGCCCGGTAGACCTATCTTTTTTTTTTTTTTTTTTTTTTTTTTACGTGGGGAAATCCCTTATGGATACGCCACCCTCTCGGGGGAGAGAGTGGGTTATGTCCGACTCGCACGGACTAAAACCCCACGGTGTACGTCTGCCGCTATGGTTGGGGCGACACGAGATCTCTAAAGATTTCATCGTGCCGCCCCAGCGGTTGGCCCAGCAGCGAAAGCGTCGCCGCCGGGCCTCGTCCTGTTAGGAGACAGCCGGGTACACACCGGCCGTCTCCTCCGTCCGCCGGACCTGTGCAATGGGAAGATGGGCCCCCCGACCCACCTTCCCTAGGTCCGGTTACGGTGGCAGGAGGAGGCGATCGAACTGCCGCCTCCTCCTGCCTGTCCTCCGTTGGCGGAGAGGGCCACTTAGAGGATCGTCCTCGCGGGCCCTCTCCGCCGCCTCCTTCTGCGAGACGACTTCCTCGCAGAAGGAGGCCATCACATTCCAAACTTCCTCGCTGCCGAGCATACTTGAGATGACGCTCGGCAGCGAGAGATCTCCTCCTACCACCGCAGCCAGAGCGCGGCGCTGATCGTCCCACGCAGCACATTCGGATAGGGTGTGCTGCGCGGTGTCCACCGCAGCGCCGCACTCGTGGCATGCGGTGGTGGGCTCCCTGCGCGCTATCCGGTGCAGGTACCAACCGAAGCATCCGTGCCCGGTCAGCACCTGCACCAGACGGAACGTCAGGGAGCCCCATCCTCGATTACACCATTCCGGCAGGACCGGGCGGACGGCGTCGATAGTATATCTACCGTACTGCGCGTCCGCCAGGTCCTGCCTCCACCTCTCCATCACAATTCCCCTCTCCAAATCTCTCTTTCCCTCCACTTCCCTGGGAGCCAGAGGCTCCCCTGTCCGTTTCTTAGCCGCCGTATACTGGTATACGGCGGCTAATACCTCCGCCTCTAGCTCCCAAGGAAGGGAGCCGGCCAGTACCATGGCCGCCCCCGAGGACACCGTGCGGTATCCTCGAATCACCCTCAGCGCCACAGTACGCTGCGCAGCTCGCAGCGCACGGATATTTGTGGCGCTGAGGGCGTCGACCCACAACGGTGCCCCGTAGGCGGCCATGGACCGCACCACGCCCATGTAAAGGCGGCGGCAGGCGGCACCCGGCCCCCCCGTGTTGGGGAGGAGTCGTCCGAGCGCCGCTGCCGCCTTGACTATTCGCGGTCCGAGCCCCTTAAAATGGGGCTCGAACCGCCAGCGTCCGTCCAGGGTGAGGCCCAGATACTTCATCTGGGTCCCCACCCTGACCCGGACGCCCTCCACACAAATGTGGGCCCCCGGAGGTGGCCCCCGCCGAGGCCCGTGAAACATCAAGGCCTCGGTCTTATTGAGGGCCACCTCGAGGCCCAGTCTTCTTATGCGCCCGACCACGAGGGTTACGGCCTCCGTGGTCAGGCGCACCAATTCGTTAAATTCCCCCCCCCGGGCTACGACTAGGGTGTCGTCCGCGTAGCAGATGAGGCGCGCTCCAGAAGGGAGCGCGCCGCGGAGCACCCAGTCGTAGCCCATGTTCCACAGGAGCGGGCCCAAGGCCGACCCCTGTGGAACCCCCCGCGCCGTATGGCGTTGGACCATCCGTCCTCTAGCGTCCACGAAGGCGACCTCTCTCTCATCGAGGTACGCCTCCAACAGCCGCCGCAGATACGGGGGCACTCCGAAAAAGCGGAGCGCCTCCCGTATGACAGCATGCGGCAGGCTGTTGAAGGCGTTGGCGATGTCTAAGGACACCGCCAATACCCTTTCACCCTGAGAGGTCGCCTCCGTGGAGACCTGCTTCAGGAGGGTCAGGGCGTCCAGCGTGGAACGCCCCGACCGGAAGCCGAACTGCGCGTCCGACAGGTTCGGCCCTACTTCCTCCAGGTGCCGGACGACCCGGGAGGCAACGATCCTCTCGAGCGCCTTCCCGGTGTCGTCCAGCAACACGAGGGGCCGGTACGCAGACGCGCAGTCCGGGGGGCGGCCTTCCTTCGCCATCAGGCAAAGCCGCCCCGTCTTCCAGGGCTTCGGGAACTGTCCGACCGCAAGACAGCGGTCAAACAGCTCCCGAAGCCACCCCCCTAGATGGTCCAACGCCATGGCCAGCACCCGGCCCGGGACCCCGTCAGGGCCGGGTGCCTTACGTCCGGCAGTGCGGAGGCGCTCAATCGCCCTCCCCATTTCCGCCTCCGTAACTGGGGGAGGGTCGATCGGCACCTCCTCTACCACCTGAGGAGGAGGCATGGGAGGAGGGAGGAGCTCCGGAGGGTCGGGGAACAATGCTCCCACGACCCTCTCAACAACCTCCGGCTGGAGAGTCTCCGTTGCCGGGGGCGCCTGGCCACGGAATTTCTTCCGGGCCATCTTGTACGGGCGCCCCCACGGATCCCTCTCCAGCTCCTGGAGCATCTCCTCCCATGCCTGCTCCTTCGCCCGGCTGATGGCGACCTGCAGTGTTTTCCTGCAGGTCCTGTAGTCGCCATACAGCCGGGCTTCCTCCTCGAGGTCCCTGTTGGACCTTCTCCGGCGGCTGCGCCCGTACAGCCGCCGGGCCGCGGAGCAGGCCGCACGAAGCTCCGCAATTTCGTGCGACCACCAGTACACCGCCCTCCTCTTCGGGCGGTGTACGCTCCGCGGCATCGACGCGTCGCAAACCTCCGTGAGGGCATCACGGAGGCGGGCTGCGGAAGCCCGGTAGACCTATCTGAGCTAACCTAAGCTAAGCTAACTATTCATACATATATGAGTTATTGAAACATATATGTGTACCAAGCATACATACCTCAACAACTCTTATACATATATATTTCGTATCGGAAAATTTTCTAAACTATTTCAGTTTGATAAGAGAAAAAATAAAACCCTTCCACTTGCATGTGTAAGCGTGTATGCGTGCACGTGTGTGGAGGTGATATGTGTAATGTTGTCGCAGTGATGTAAGATTTTGTGTCACTGTATCGCGCGAGCAACGCACTCAAGGGCTCTACGCCGAGGGAACGGACCTAGGCTTGAGCCGCTGCCGAGTGGGGTCTAATCTGGTGTGCGGGAGCGAAATTGATCCCCAGGCCACGGCGGCGTAATCTGTGGTTACGCGGACGTGGGCGTGAACACGCTCTGTTTAGAGAGACAGGCTGGTACTCGTTCACTGTCCTTATTTCATCGGGAGGGTCGGTAAAAATATGTCGCAGACGTCTTTTATAATGTGCAGCGTTCGGTACTCCATGAATTCTAAGACGTGTGGTCATCATATAGTATAGTTATACAATCCGCATTCATCGTGTATTCAGTGCACAGCAAGCTAAGTAGATTCGGGCGTCACGTCCTGCAGATGACTATTACTATAGGGAGTTGCTTTATGTCCACATTTACATTGAAGAAAATTAACATTGGTAAGATATATTGTTGATTTTAATGAAATCTTTCATTCGATCAAATGATAGTTCGAGAACGAAAATACACAAAAATTAATCTATACGTATAATCGATAAGAATGTAAAACTAACGTGTATGTAATATTTAGATTTTTGTGAAAAAAAATTGTGTGTGTACTTATATACACACGTTAGAAGTTATACTTCTTTCGCGTAACAAGATATAGATCTTTTCAAAAATTTTATCTTTCGCCTTATTCTACGTTTGTAGAAAAAACGACACTAACAATAGAAAAAAGGTATTTAATACATTGAAAGTTTTAATACAAAGAATTACAAACAACAAATACAAAGAAACAAAATGTTGACTATAGCTACCTTCAGGGTGTCGGTTTGTCGTGACGGTGTGCGCGCGCATCGTAATAACTTTAAAAAATTTACTCTCATCATTTTTCCCTAACGCGTCAAAAGAAGTATAACTTCAAAAATGTTGCATGTGTCTAGGAATAAGTAATAACATACATTTCAATCATTTTTAGAAATGTGTGTCTGTCTGTTTATATGAACACGCATCCCTGCTAAAGTACTGCATTCATGATGAAACCTTTTCAAAAAAAATCATAAAGCATATCTTCGAGTAACATTAAGTCTTTGTTTTATTCAAATCGGTTCGGTCTATCAGAAGTTATTGTAATTTTAATAACTAACTCGACTTAAGTACGAGTGAAAAGTAGATAGGAAATAGACTTAATACATTCAGATGACTTCATTAGTGACTGCTTTGTACATCAGGTTCCACGCGAACTAAGTCGCTGGGACAGCTAATGTACTATAAGATACAAATAACGAATGTACGGATAAGGAGTCACCGAACCAATTAATCAAGCCACAACGATAATTTGAATACATATTATACAATATTAGCGGGACCGGCAGACGTTGTCACGCCCTGATTATAAAAAAAATGTAGACATATTATATAGCAAAATCTTTCTTTTCTTCACTTTATCTACTCGTGAAAACCGCACGAAAATTGGTTCAGTAGTTTTTGAGTTCGCGAACAGATAGACAGACAGACGCGGTAGGGGACTTTTCTTTTATACTTTTCACCAGTAGATAGAGTGATTCATGAGGAAAGTTTAGGTGTCTATATAATTTGTCTATATTTTTTTATTAATAAGGGCAGGATAACGTCCGCCGGGCCCACTAGTGTAAATATAATCAAAATGAATAAATTATATTCATATAAATGTCACAAATATTATATAGTAGTTATTTTAATAAAAAGTCCATAGGCTGAATTTCAGTCAGATTTTTGTCCTTTCTATAGGTAACTAGTGGACCCGGCGGACGTTGTCCTACTCCGATAACAAAAAACACCTAGAATCAGACCGCAGCGTCACCTACCGGGCCCAATTGTTGAATCTAAACTATTCTCGGATTCACTGGAACACACACAAAAAAATTCATTAAAATCTGTCCAGCCGTTTAGGAAGAGTTCAGTCACATACACGCGGATAAAAGAATTATATATCTCGGATTCACTGGAACACACACAAAAAATTTCATTAAAATCTGTCCAGCCGTTTAGGAAGAGTTCAGTCACATACACACGGATAAAAGAATTATATATATAAAGCTTATTTAGTTGCTCAATGCCTAATATCAGCTTTTGCAGCAAACTAATGTCTATATTTCGTGATTAGAGTGCAGCACTATTCATGAACTTACATTTACAAGGATTATTTTTTCTGTAGAGTACATAAAAGTTATCGATTTTGTAACTAAGATTTTGTTTAAAATACAAACTAACAGCTCGTTACGTCTATAACGGAGTTGTTGGAACTTGTCCGTAACAGAGGCTAGTTAGAACAAGTTCTAAATTTACGAGTATCGAACAAGTTTCCGGGCGGATGATACCTATCCCTGTTGGAAACTAGGCTATTTATCTTGGATCTAATTCTTTAGTAGACAGTATTTCTGTTAAATTAAATGGAACTATGTACTTTATTCATGAGTCTTGTGACGTACATTCATTATAGTATAGGATCCCAGTATAAATAGAATTGTAGTCTCTGCTATTCACTCGCAGCAATATTTCAGTTTTTAAAACTCGGCAAACGGAATTCAGGACTAATTTTTTACAGATAACCCTATAGTACCGTGTTCGTAATAAAATAATCTATATTTTAATTAATTTTAATTCATTAACCATACCAGTGCAAGTAACTAATATCAATTTACCTGTTTATATCTGTTTACCCAAGAGTTGTGACGGGAAAACCTAGTCTACCTAACGTTTCCATATTCTACAGGCTTTATAATTTCGATTGGTATGGAATTTGTCTATTAAACAAACCAGTGAAATAAAAAAAAAATGGTTAATTAATCATATTTTCGACTGATTTTTTTTAGTCAACCGATTTGTAATAAAAAATTTTTTACTTTATTTTTTGGCAACCAATCTTTTAGATTATTACTGCCATTGTCGAGTAGATAAACTCAAAAACTACCGAACGGATTGTCATTCGGTTTTCACCGATGGATAGAGTGATTGATGAGGAACGTTTTAGTATACAATTTGTCAAGAATTTTTCATAATCAGGGCGGGACAACGTCTGCTGGGCCCGCTAGTATTTATATAAAATAACCTAGAGTTTGACCAGTTAATTTTAAAGGGCATGTAAAGTATGGAACGTTAGTCATGTTAAAAATATTGAATGTCAGATGAAAAAAGGTAATTGGAACGTAAGAGTGAATGGGAAGTGTGTATATGTTGTGTGTCATTCGAGCAGTAGTGTGTGTGATATTTATTTTAATTAATTTACTATATTTCTAATGCATTTTATATTAAAATAATACCTTTATGCACTTCTCCTCCATATAAACTTTAACTATGACAAATTTCACGTTCATCCGTTCGCGTAATTCGCTTAAAAAGGAGTACAAAGTTTTCCCTTCACCTATTAATGTATAGATATAAAATACCTTTCTCTTTCTCTGATAACTTCATATTTTTTATTATTGCACTACATATATCAGTAGGTATCATTCTGAAAGGTACTGACTTTTACGTACAGTTGCCGGAACATACCAGCAGTTGCTTCGCGACAGATTTTTAACTCAAGGGTGGTGGCTAGCCAGATTTTGTGTCTTTAGTGATCCTACACTGGCGTACATTTTCTTGTTAAACTAACTTCTAACGGGGGAATAAATTGTGGATGTGGATTTTAGTTCTTCAAACGATTCCTCTCCCAACTATTCTTCAGTTCTAGAAGCTATCAGAATCTAGAGAACAATTACTTTTTGCATTTAATCTAGAACGTCTAATGCATTTAATCTGAAAGTCTACAGGACGAGATATATTCTCTCGAGAACTCATTTCTAAGCAAATAAATACATAGGGGTACTTATTCTGATTGCTCCTCGGGACTAGCGCGTCGAATAACATTAAATGTCATTACAGCGACATTTTTATGTGTGACATTTACGACTAGTCGGTTTTGAATTGATATTGACGTTAGTATATATCAAAAAAAGTATATTAGGAGAATATATATTTTTTCACAAATTTTACTAGTTGCTCTATGGAATTTTTGAAGTGTTTGTGGATCTTCTCTGGACCTTCTAGTCTCTAATTTAGATTATCACTGTCAGAAAGTTAGCATACATGGAGTAGCCTCTGCGGGATCATTTGCGCGAATTGGTGTCCCGCAGGGCTCATTTTAGGACCGTTTTTGTTCTTAATATATATATACATGACTTGCCACTAATGGTTAATAACTGTGCTGACATGGTGCTTTTTGCAGACGATACTTCACTAATATTTAAAGTGAAAAGGATAGATTCAGAGGTTGAGCAACTGAATAATACTTTAAATGAAATTTGTCATTGGTTTGCGTTAAATAACCTTTTGCTAAATGCCGATAAAACGAAATGTATGAGATTTACTTTACCCAATGTTAAACAGGTTGATAGTAGAATCAAGATCGAAAGGAAATAAGTAGGGTTAGTTGACAATACTGTATTCTTGGGAATTATACTAGTGTAGCTCCCGAGAATGTCATCCTCTCTGGCAGACTGGCTGAAACTTTTGTAAATATTGTAAATAGAATGTCGTTCAAACAATTGAACAAATAAATGAAATGTCGCATGTCTGTATAAATACCTTTTATGATAATTTTAATAAACAGTCTATTTTACACTCTCCAAGTCTTATTATTACGCTGTCCGTGTTAGTCTGGAATATTCTAGTAGTGAGCCGAAGCTCCTACATTTGGTGACCCCGAAACTCGAACACAGAAAGAAGATGACAAGTGAAGGATCAGTTGTTCCAAACCCTGAAATTGCGGGTATCGCTTTGTCCATGCGAATACCACCATTTTGGCGTGATCGTCCTCGTTTGTGGTTCATTACATTTGAAGCAGCTACCCACGATGTCCAGAAAAATCAAGTGCAACGAGCTCACATGGTCATTGCACAACTGGAGAAGGAGGATATAGAACAAATTTGTGATATTTTATACGATCAGCCAACCGATAACCAGTATACGCTTATTAAGGAACGGCTGATATCGGTTTATGAAGAGTCAGAAAATAAACAATTGCAGAAACTTTTATCAGACATGGAACTCGGAGACCAAAAACCAACACAACTATTACGGCGTATGCGAAATCTCGCAAGGAAAAAAGTCCCTGACAATACTCTTCGTTTGTTATGGATGAATTTACTGCCCCCACATATTCGTGGAGTTTTAGTTGTAAGCGAAACCATTAGTAAAGAAACTGCAATCGAGGAATTAGCTAAATTAGCAGACAAAATGTTGGAGCAGGAGAATCAGATTTCAAGTGTGGCTACTTCGACAACAATAGAAAGTAGACAGTCACAAACTGAAATCATTAATATTATAATGGAAGATATTAAAAATCTCAAGCTTCAAATCGCTGAAATGAAAACTGTGTTATATAGACAAACACCACCGAACTTTACACATCGTCGTCTTTCACGGCAGCGCATATCACATTCTCGTTCTCATTCACGAGATTCATACAAGACTACGTCACCGTCACCATATTGTTACTATCACAGACGGTTTGGTAAGGATGCAAGGCGGTGCTTTACACCCTGCAATTTTAATAGTGATCAAAAATTGGAAAACTAGATCAAACGTTGGCTGCGGCGGAATCCAGCGTTGAGGCTCGCAACTACCGCCTATTTGTTACCGACAAGAAAACAAGATTAGTGTTTTTGGTAGATACCGGCGCTAATATATCGGTAATACCAAAACAGAAATGTTCGAGAAGCAAACCAACGTTGTTTAATTTGTATGCAGCAAACAACACGGTTATTCCTACGTACGGTGAAAAACTCTTGGAGATCGATCTCAACCTTCGTCGACCATATAAATGGAAATTTATCATTGCTGACGTCACGACACCAATACTCGGAGCCGATTTTCTGCGATATCATCAGCTGATCGTCGATCTTAAAAGCCGACAGCTTATTGATAACACGACAAAACTCTCAGTCAAAGTTCCTGCACGAATCTCATCTCAAGAAACCATACGCAGTATAAACCCTGGATTGTCATATCACGACATACTAGCTGAATTCCCAGGTACTACAAGACTAACATCGATGAAATTAAATTCGAATCGTAACGTCGAACATTTTATCGAAACGACTGGTCAACCAATACACTGCCGTGCACGACCAATACCACCGCATCGGTATGAACTTGTAAAAAAGGAATTTGAACACATGTTGAGTCAAGGTTTGTGCAGACCCAGCAAGAGTCCATGGTCAAGCCCACTTCATGTCGTCAAAAAGAAAAACGGAGACATTCGCGTCTGTGGAGATTACAGACGTTTAAATTCTGTTACAAAACCTGACAGATACCCTATTCCAAGAATTAAAGATTTCACATATCAGCTCGATGGTAAACGATTGTTCAGTACTCTTGATTTAAACAGAGCTTACCAGCAATTACCAGTTCGAGAAGAAGACATAGAAAAAACTGCAATCATCACACCATTTGGACTGTTTGAGTTTCCACGGATGTGTCCCGGATTGAAAAATGCTGGTCAAACTTTCCAGCGGTACATTCACGAAGTACTTCGAGGTCTCGATTTCGTTTTTGCTTTCATTGATGATCTCCTCATTGCTTCAACTGACGAAACTACGCATCGTGAACACTTACGAATAGTACTGCAACGTCTAGAAAACCACGGTATTACAATCAATCCGTCAAAATGTGTCTTTGGTCAGAATCAAGTTACATTCTTGGGTTACACCGTTTCATCAGAAGGAATCAAACCACTCACTGATAAGGTGAAGACTATTACGGAATATCCTCAACCAAAAACAGTTGAAGAACTTAGACGTTTTCTTGGTATGCACAATTATTACCGAGAACATATTCCGAACGCAGCAGAAATCCAAGCGCCGCTTAACGCTTATCTCCACAACTCTAAGAAACATGATAAAACTGTTATCCAATGGAATACGGATGCTTCTCAAGCTTTCGAAAACTGCAAGAAAAGCATCGAACAAGCTACATGTCTCACTCATCCTCGACTCGACGTCCCACTTGCACTAATGTGTGACGCCTCAGATAAAAGCTCTGGTTCTGCATTACAGCAGTTCATTGATCAGAAATGGCAGCCACTTGGTTTTTTTTCAAAGAAGTTCTCTACTGCGCAACGACACTATTCTACGTTTGACAGAGAACTCTTAGCGATCTATGAATCAGTAAAACACTTCCGGAAAATGTTTGAAGGGCGTGAAATAATAATTTTCACTGATCACAAACCTTTAACATATGCGCTACAGAAACTATCTTCAAATAGTGTAACGCCAAGACGAACTCGACAACTATTGTTTATAAGCGAATTCACGAGTGATATTCGACACATCAGTGGACGCGACAACATCGTTGCTGATTGTCTATCTCGTATCGAAACAATTTCCTGCCCGTCACCAATCAACTACGAAGAGCTCGCAATAGCACAAGAAAAGGATGGACATGTACCTGAATTATTACAACATACAAATATTCAATTGAAGAAAATTAATTTACCTTCAAGTACAAAGCAAATATACTATGAAACATCAACAGCAAACATTCGTCCATACTTACCGGAAGAATTTCGAATTCCTGCTTTTAATCTCATTCACCAACTCAGTCATCCTGGAATAAGAACTACAAGAAAGTTAATTCAACGTAAATATTTTTGGCCAACCATGAACATTGATATCAAGAATTTAGTCAAATCATGTATTGCTTGTCAAAAATCGAAGATACAACGTCATACATTAAGTAAAATTTCATCATTTCAAAATTCACAACGTTTCGAGCATGTCCACATTGATATCGTCGGACCTTTACCAACATCGTCTCAAGGTTATCGTTACGTCATTACAATGATAGATCGAGCTACACGATGGCCTGAAGCTTACCCCGTTAAAGAAATAACTGCCGATGTTGTTGCTCAGACTCTATATGACGGATGGATTTCTCGATTTGGATGTCCGGTGAAGATAACGACAGATCAAGGAAGGCAATTTGAAAGTCATTTATTTAAATCTCTAACACATTTACTTGGAGTCCAGCGAGTGCATACAACACCGTACCACCCACAAAGTAATGGTATAATCGAACGCTGGCACCGTTGTATGAAAACTGCACTCACAGCTAGATTGACCACCAATAGTAAGACTTGGATTGATGATCTACCTTCCATCCTACTTGGTCTTCGTGCAGCATCAAGAAGTGATACCGGAGTAAGCGCATCGGAACTCACATACGGATGCACTTTACGGCTACCCGGTGATTTTTTCACTTCATCACAAAGTAACCATGCAATAGACTACACATATGTTGACAAGTTACGCAATACCATCAACAGTTTGAAGCCTATACCAGCACAGCCACACGGGAGAAATCGTCACTTTTTCGTTCGCTCTGATCTTCAATCATCGAAATATGTTTTCCTACGTGTCGACGCTCATAAGAAACCTTTGCAAGCACCTTACGAAGGACCCTACAAAGTACTGCACAGAACCGACAAAGTTTTCACCCTACAATTGCCTACAAGAGAAGCAACTGTATCCATCGACCGTTTAAAACCTGCCTACGGTTTCAACGAAGTGGATCAACAAAGCACTACTCTAGGCAACGATACTTCCGAGCCAATCACCCTACAGAAGACTCGTTCCGGTCGAAGCATCAAGATGCCGGTACGCTTCGCTTGAGGGGGAATCGTGTAGCTACCGAGAATGTCATCCTCTCTGGCAGACTGGCTGAAACTTTTGTAAATATTGTAAATAGAATGTCGTTCAAACAATTGAACAAATAAATGAAATGTCGCATGTCTGTATAAATACCTTTTATGATAATTTTAATAAACAGTCTATTTTACACTCTCCAAGTCTTATTATTACGCTGTCCGTGTTAGTCTGGAATATTCTAGTAGTGAGCCGAATCTCCTACACTAGATTCTAAAGTACAATGGGGCCCTCACATTAAAAAATTGGCGAGCTGATTAAGATCTGCTGCATTCGCAATACGTAAGATTCGCCAGCTTACATATATTGCCAATGCTAGGTTAGTTTACTTCGTTTACTTCCATAGCTTAATGTTTTATGGTATTCTGCTGTGGGGGACGGCTGCTGAGGTACACACTATATTTGTATTACAAAAACGGGCAGTTCGAGCAATATATAATATGGGACCACGCGAATCATTAAAAACGAAGTTCCAGGAATTTGGTATCTTAACTCTACTCTCCCAATAAATTCATGATAATTTAATGTCTGTCCGTAAAAACTTTGAAAAACTGCATTTTGTAAAAGACCGTCATGATCTAAATACTAGAAACTTTAACAAACTAGTCGTCCCATGTTTCAGACTTAGCAAAACCAGTAATAGTTTTTTAGGTAATAGTGTTAGGTGTTACAATAAACTCCTAAAGCATGTTACCGATTTGCCAGACTTTAAGTTTAAGCGCCACGTCAAGTGGGTTTTATCTATATGTAAACGATGGTGATGTCGAGAATTGACTCCTCTCTTTGCATCCACTAAAAACGATTGTGTGATGTATTGGCAATATATATATTAAAAAGATGTACCCGATCGAGTTTCTTGCCGGTTCTTCTCGATGACTGGGTTGTTTTCCGAAACAATGCTAGTTTTGACGTTCATAAGTGCCTTATTAGGGCCTAAACTGAATAAAGTATTTTTGATTTGATTTGGACTAAGTCTACTGCTTTATGACAGAAATAAGTGTAGAGCCAACGAGAGCTTTTCAACTTTTTCCTAACAAGTTAGAAGTTATAAAGGCATTTGTGATAAAGAAAGCCACTATTACAAGTGTGAAAAAGGATTTGTATTACAACTGTATTCCTGGTAAGTTGGTGCATTTTTGTAAAAATGCACCAACTTACCAGGGACGTTACTTGTAATACAAGACTTATTACGTTTGATAAACAAGGCATTAATACATCTGTGCAGAGCTGTGTCGTGGCAGATAGTATAATAGAAAAGACTAAATATTAATTCAAGCTATAGGAATCTCAGTGCTTTACAAATGATAGATACTCCATTAAATTATCCCAAACAGGTGGGTAACCGCTGTATTAAGCTGAAACGTGTTAATGTCAATCCGAAGTGTTGTGGCAAGTGAAGCGAATCTCTAATTAGGCTCTCCCGGGGATACAGCCGGTTGGCCTAACCGGGCGTAAACGCGTTTTAGTGCTTTTGTTGGTTCATTTCGCTATTACGTATCGTTCAGGTAACTATTAAGCAATTAATCTATTATGTACGTCCACAATTAATTTTTTGTTTAGTACAGAAATCAAAGAAAATATTTTGATATTCAAAACCAAAATCAAAATTACTTTATTCACTTTACGCCCTAACAAGGCGCTTATGAACGTCAAAGTTACCACCAGTTCGGAAAACCATCCCAGTTATCTAGAAGAACCAGCAATAAACTTGATCTGGTTTATCTTTTCATGATACATATTTTTACAAACATATATGGTTACTTATGTTTTTGGTGGATGCACAGAGAGAGGCATCATTATTTCATTTCATTACCATCGTTCGTATATAGGTCCACCCTAATAATAAATTGCCTTTAGTAATTAAAACCCGTTTGCACTCACTATCCAGCAAATTGGTAATGTGCTTTGTGACTTTGTTATAAAAGTTAACGTTATTACCTAAAAAACTGTTACTGGTTTTAGTAACATGAGTAAACCACGGAAGGACCAGTACGTTATTGTTTTTAGTATTTAAATTACGTTGATATTTTATTAAATCCAGGTTATCTGAGTTTTTGCGAACAAATTTACATTACCAAGAATCTCTAGAAGTTAGAATACATTCTATTAGGCTATGTTATGCCATGGTAGTCGGAACTAGGTAGGAGCCCGGTAGTCACCTTCCGCCAGGTGGACCATTGGGACGGCTATATAAGGGGACTAGCTCAGTTTAATCCCTTGCCGCCCCAACAATACCGTGGAATGTACAGCGTGGGGTTTTAGTCCGTGAGACTCGGACATAACCCACCCTCTCCCCCGGGAGTGTGGGTATCCATAAGGGATTTCCCCAGTTAAAAAAATATGGTAGTCGGAACTGTTGGACTATTGAGCCGAGAAGCTGTACATTGGATGTAGATCTCCCTCTCTTCGCTTCTATCTTACTCGCTCACTATTTAATATGGAAGTTTTATAACCTAAGTTTATCACTTTTCCGTACGATTTCTAAAACACTTTCTTTCATAGAAACCCATTCCTAGAAACCGGAACAAAAATAAGTTCAAGCGGTCTGAAGTGATGCACTACATACATATGCCAATTGATTTTTATTTATTTGAAAAAGAAATTAAAAATTAAAACATGACGCCGTCAATGAGATATGTATAACAGCCGGTTCTACAGTTTTCTGTCAATAAATTAATTTAAGACGTCATCTGCTCGAGACTCATGAAACTTACAAATAATAACATTAACAATCATTTAATTTGTAAATACAATATATTGACGTAACGTTCATCGTGGATAATCATCGTGACACTGGACATTAAGATGATAGATAGATGATGACTTTGGTAGGTGGTAAAGCCACGCTCCAGTTATTACTGGTTTCAGCATGAATGAGTCGACTCGCCCGGGGTATTAACACCCGAACCACAGAAACACCGATGTGAAGTGACAGTGCTTGCATTGTTGCGTTTCGTTCGGTCAGTGAGAGAGCCGGAGGCCCATTACCCTTTCCCCCTTCCCCACTCCTTCTCCCCCAAACACAGGCTGGCAACGCACTTGCAACTTTCCTAGTTTAGGTAGTATCTATGGACGGTGGTGATAACTTAACATCAGGTGACCAGCGCCTTCGTTTGTCTGCTTTGATATAAAAAAAAAACTTTAATATTTTATATATCTTTCTTTTTCTTGAAAGAATTTGTTGAACATTATGTTATGAAATTAAACAATTAAAAATGTCTAAATGTTTTTAGTATTTTCAATGTGTAGTCTTGAAATTAGAAAATCGGTAAAACTTTGCCTCAGGAGTATTAATTATAATATATTTTGTGGATTCCATCCAAATATTATTACACTATTAGTGGGATGGAGTATTTCAAATTAGTTCTTTATGTGTGGTAAAACCAAATGTATCATAGATTCATTTTCATAGAACATTTGATTTAATTTATCTGTATTATCAATAATCTTATCAGTTGAAATTGAAATTCGAAATAAAATGAATAAGACAAGGTAAAGAAATAGGGATAAGAAATTATTGGAAGTTCAATCCAATAAGACTGAGACAATACAGTAAATCAGAGCCATCGATCAGAGCGCAATAGGTCTCGTGCGAAGGAAAAATATATTTTTCCGTTAGCTACCCCTGGTCTTTGTAAATGGCTCCAACGATTTTATAGAAAATCCTTTATTACTTTCAACCCGTTTTATTGTAAATAAATATTGATATTCTTATAATTTATTGATAATCTATCTATCTATATCTATTCTTCTTCCATCTATATCTATACATATAATAAAAATGAAGTGTCTGTATTTAATATCAAAATATTTTTTTTTACTGATTGGATACGAAAGTATACACGCTACTGATAACAAAAATGCAATTTTTAAAATTTTTGTCGGTCTGTCTGTCTGTCTGATTTTTCCGGGTAATCTACGAAACGGCAGAACCGATCTTGACAATAATTTCACTGGCAGATCGCTGAAATTACAGCGGGTTACTTATGCTACTCTAAATTAGACTAACTATTAACCGCGGCTTTGTCTGCAATGCTATCTTCAAAACGGTTAGACCGATTTTCACGAAACTTTCACCAGCAGATAGCTAACCTTACAAAAAGTAATACAAGCAATTTTAGTTTATACTAGCTGTTAACTATGGCTTCACCTGCAGTGCTATCTCCAAAACGGTTAGACAGGTCTTCACGAAACTTTCATTGACAGATATCTGACCTTATAAAAAGTAATTCAAGTAATTTTAGTTAATACTAGCTGTTAACCGTGGCTTCGTCCGCAGTGCTATCTGCAAACGGTTTGACCGATCTTCACGAAATTTTCACTGGCAGGTAGCTGACCTTATAAAAAGTCATTCAAGGAATTTTAGTTTATACTAGCTGTAAACCGTGGCTTCGCCCACAGTGCTTTCTCCAAAACGGTTAGACCAGGGCTTCTTAAACTTTTGTCATTCACGACCCCATTTATCATTGCGAGTTTCTTGACGACCCCATACAAATATAAAAGAAAAATAAATTAATATTTTTTGATGATTTATTTATTAGGTAACAAACAATATACATATACATATGAAAATATATAGTTTTAGAATTCGTTCTGAAACATACAAAAATCTAAATCTCTCGCGACCGCAGAATTTTACTACGCGACCCCCTTTGGGGTCGCTACCCATAGTTTAAGAAGCCCTGGGTTAGACCGATTTTCACGGGACTTTCATTGGAAGATAGCGAACCTTATAAAAAGTAATTGAGATTATTCTATTTTAGACTAGCTGTTACCCGCGACTTTGTCTGCGTGAAATTTAGCAAGATTTCAACTCATTCTTTATTTTGAATAAGAGATGTAATTATCAGCTTATTGTTTACAATTCGACATTATAATTATTAATAACTTTAATGATATAAAGATTTTCCTAATAAGATCTTAGATTATAAACGTATTACGTAAAGAGTTCCATAATACAATTTCTTGCGGAACAGACAAGCGGTTATTTTTTGTGTAGTCACAAAATCTTAATAACAGCAATGTATATTAAATGTAATGTAAATGTAAATCTTTATAATAATATTGTTATGGTTTCATTAGTTCCTTATACAGTGTAAATGAGCACTGAGGTAGTTATATGGTGGGTTAAGGTTTCAAATATGTTGCTGATGACAAACCTCATTTGGCACGCTGTTAGTATTTATATATCTAATGTATACGTTACATGTTACTTTTAATGGCGTGCGCGTCGTACTTACAATTATCTTTACAGAGCATTTCTATAATTGTAAAATCAGTAATAGCTTCAACGTGACTGTTTACCTCCCAAGATCTCATCTCATGTAAAACTTACCTATATTTTTTTAAGGATCTGTTATCTGAAATATTGTGTCGTTTATCATCCCTAAGAATTTTATCAAGTAGGTATTTCATTAAGAAGGATAATATATGATTTTTAAAGCTTTAATTTTAGACGTATGACCACAATAACACCTGACGTTAAATTATGATATGATCAATAAATACGCTAAACTTAGAGGGGATTGGTATTATTATGTGAAATGTAATAATTTTGTAAACTTCATTCAAATTTACAATATTCACATTCAAATCAGCGCTGCAGTAACACCCAGTTGTGCTGCAGCACTTAGCTGAATGGGGGTGCCTTTGTTGGATATAATATAAGCTATGTATACGTTCATCTTGTTGTTATCCAGCAATAAATACATTTCTTTCTTTCTTCTTTCTTACATAGTATAAAACAAAGTCCTCTACCGCGTCTGTCTGTCTGTTCGCGATAAACTCAAAAACTACCGATCAGATTTTCATGCGGTTTTCACCAGGGGATAGAGTGATTGATGGGGAACGTTTTAGTATATAATTTATCAAGGATTTTTTTATAATCAGGACGGGACAACGTCTGCCGGGCCCGCTAGTAAATATATATTTTGATTAGTACAAATCTAAAATAGCCAAGCAGAATCCATTATTTGACTATTTCTACTAATGCTTTTGTAAATAAACATTATGCTGATTACAGTAATGAATGTTCGTTCTAAGCCAAGGTATATTTTGTGGTTGTTTATTGAATGTCCTCTGGATTGGATTTTGATGCACATTATTAGCATACCACGGAGTTGTTTTAAAAAAATATTGCGTGTATCAGTGTGAACACACGGAGGAAGTGAAACTTCTTTGGTTTATATGTATTAAATTATATATGAGAATGCTCATAAAATGAATACCAAACGAAATCTCGTAGTATTAATACTTAAATATACATTTATTGGTTTGTATATACTTATAGACCCAGACAGACACTTGTACGACTTACACATATATACATACCTACCTTAAGTTTAACGCGAACACTTTTCTATACCATACCATAAGAAGCTTCACTTCAAAATCAATTTTTAGGCGGTAGAGCCACGCTGAAGCTATTACTGGTTTCAGCATGAATGGGTTGGCTGGCTCGGGCTACTACCACCCGACCCACAGAAACTCCCACGTGAAGTAACAGTGCTTGCATTGTTGCGTTTCATTCGGTCAGTGAGAGCGCCGGAGGTCCACTTCCTCCCTACCCCCCCCCCCTTCCCCAAAACACTGGCCAGTAACACACAGGTATTGCTAGTGTCTATGGACGGCGGTGATCACTTAACTTCAGGTGACTTGACTGTTCGTTTGCCCTCCTATGATATAAAAAAAATCAATGAGAATTTTAATCAATAAACATATGTACAGAATATCGTTTTTCCTTATCATATTTATTTACACTTCTAAACAATACTTCGTAACTGAATCCATTACACGGTAATAATCTAAATCAATTCACCGTCGTTAATAGATTCTACTATACGATGAAAGTAAACAAACCATAAAAGAAGTGAGAAAAAAGGAAAGTAAAAAGTAGAAGTCGGCTCTGCTTTGTATTCATGACTTTCAAATAAATAACGGTTCCTCCGTTATACGAGAGGAGAACGGCTTTACTATGGTTTTGGATAGCCGACATTAAAATCTCGATTGGAATTTGAACTCGATCTCAATAAAGTTATATTATGACTAGTAATTCGGTCATTAGTCAAAAGTCGAGTAAAATCATGATTGGATTATATCAAATCAAGGTAATGCAATAATTAAGCAATCCTTACTAATATTATAAACGCGATAGTGAGTTTGTTTGGTACGCTTTCACATCGTAACTAGTCACCCGAACATCATGTAATATTGCATACATCTATTCAGGAATACATAGTGTACATAGTATACATATAATAAGAATGTAAATCTAACGTGACTGTACTTTTTCGATTTTCGTTAAAAAAAAATGTTGCAAGTGGCTTGGAATAAGTAATAAAATACATATCAATCATTTTGAGAAATGTCTGTCTGTCGGTCAGTCCGTTTGTATGAACACGCATCACTGCTAAAGAACTGGGTTTACAATAAAACCTTACCAAAAAAATCATAAAGCATATCCTCGGGAGTGACTTAGTCTATGTTTCATTAAAATCGGTCCACTCTATAAAAAAATATTGTAATTTTAATGACGACGCGACTTAAGTACGAGAGAAAAGTAGATAAGTAAATGGGCTTAATACATTCAGAAGATTTTATTTGTCACTGTTTTTTTACAATAGGTTCCACGCGGACGGAGTCGCGGGCACAGCTAGTCCAGAATAAATATACTGTTCTCAAAGGATAGGTAAATTACATAAACGCAACCGAAACCGCGATCAAAAGCTTGTTAAAGAGAAATTTGAAACATCAATGCAATTTAAATTATGTTCTTAGTAAAATAATTTGCTTGTTCGGAATTTGACGACAAATTTCAATTGTAATATTAATCATTTTCGAAAAACAAAATAAAACCATACGTTCGGAGTGGACTAACCATTGAAAAAGAACTATGCCCAAATTTTCTCACTGATAACAACTCTAAAGCTCGTCAAACAAAGCTTCTAAACAAAAAAAAAATATATAAACAAAATCCATTATATTGGCTTCGCCTATTTAATAATAAATTATCGTATGTAATTATACAGCATTGGCCATGATTAACTTTTTTTTATTTTAAACTATTGTCAGTGTAAATTTAAATTTATTCCGCATAAAGTTACGTAAAGAGTTGACTGCGTGTTTAAGCGTGTTATGACTTAAACATTTACAGTTCGGCTATTGTCTGTAACACTCGGTTCTCATCGGGCGGCCGACTCGATAACCCCCGTCGCGTCCCGCCACACGGTTCACACGCGTTACTATATCTTTCTTGTTTAGTGTATTTTCTGACCTACAGTTTCTATAGTAACTGCTCCGCTCCTGAAATTCGTAGCGAGGTAATAGGTAGCCTATAATCTTACTCAATGGATAAGTTTGAATATGAAAATGGGATTTGTCAAGTCCGAATGATAGTTTTAAACATTAGCGCCTTTATACAAGCAAAAACACAAACTGTCTCTTGAGTTTTATAATATTACTGTACATAAGAATTATATAATTTTAATTGAGTATCTAATATTTATTTATTGAATATTTCTCTTGAAACATATAGTCTGAAATAAGTTAAAATATGTTTTTTTATCTATAAAAGATTTTGCTTTTGCTTATGAGTCCGCACACGTAAATTACAGTACAGTACTTCTTTTCTGTACCCTGGATAACATATATGTAAAATTTCATGAGTTTCGGATGAGTAGTCGATGCGTGACATCGTAACAAACAAACTCCTATTCACATTTGTAACATTAGCTAGAATTAGAATAATATAGAAATTTGAATTGTAAGTTAGTCTGTATTAAATAAAAAAAGTGTGTGTGTACTTATGTACACGCATTAGAAGTTATACTTCTTTGGCGTAACAAGATAAAAATATTTTCAAAAATTTTATCTTTCGCCTTATTCTACGTTTGTAGAATAAACGACACTAACAATAGAAAAAGTTGACTATGGCTAACTTCAGGGTGTCGGTTTTTCGTGACGGTGTGCGCGCACATCCTAAAAATTTACTCTCATCATTTTTTCCTAACGCGCCAAAAGAAGTATAACTTCAATAATACAATTATCATAAGTTTGGTACCTTAGAATCCTTTGTTTCTTTATTATTCGAAGATAAAGGGTAAACTATTCTATTATTCTAAAGAACAAATAGTAAGGGTTAGTTCTAGGTACACGGTGGAAGTAAAATTTATTTAAGGTTCCCACCTTGATTTCGATCGCGATTCTATTGTTAAGAGCGTTGTATTTTATTGTTATTGCTTTTGAAAAAAAAAACACAATAAAGAAGTAATGTATTATACTATTTTTTGTATTCTCACGCCTTTTGTAATTACTATTACCCGTATTGAACAATTGATTTATGGAAACACTAGCGGGCCCGGCTGACGTTGTCCCGCCCTGATTACCCCCCCGCAACCCCCCTTGTGGGTGGAATTTCGTAAAATCCGTTCTTAGCTGACCTCTACTCGGCGAAAGGAATATTCCTACCATATTTCAAGTCGCTACGCCTTATGGTTCCAGATATATCGTGATGAGTCAATATATAGGTGGGAATCTCTAATATATATATAGAAGATTAATACTGTGCCAATATTTTGCCTGGGGATTTATCAACACATATCAATTTTCAAGACGGCAGGTATAGAAAACGTTGCCGCGCTATATGGTCATGAGTTATGGAAAAATGGATAAAATAAAAACCTTGGTGATCGTTCAAACTATGTTGAAGATTATAAATCTATACTAATATTATAAAGAGGTAAAGTTTGTGAGTTTGTGACGTTGTAGGGGGCAATCTCAGGAAGTACTAAACCGATTTTACCAATAGAAAGCCACGATATTTGTGAATGTTATAGGCTATATATCATCACGCTAAGACCAATACGAGCGGAGCAACAATGAAGAATGTTTTAAAAATCGGGGTTTTTTTCCTGTTAAGAGTTTCCGCTGCGTGATAACCCAAAATAATTATTCCACGCGTACGAAGTCGTGGACAGAAGCTATTAATTAATTCTATTATTATTATATTATAAAGAGGTAAAGTTTGTGAGGTTGTAGGGGGTAATATCTGGGGAGTCGGAGAAAAAATTGTCGAACGAAAACGTTTCTTACGAACGCTGCCTTATCCATGAGAAATATATGATTGAGTTCTAGAAAAAAATGTAGCTTGATAATGCCTACTACCACCCAACGCAGTGGGCACGGGTCAGCTAGTCTCATATATATATATTACTAACATCTTTTTTATATTTTACTAGCGACCCACCCCAACTTCGCACGGGTGTAATGTTTATATCCATTTTATCCAATCCATTTTAATGAAATACTGTTAAGGTCAGTTATCATCTACATGACATGTAAAACGTATGTAATGTATTTAATTGGATAAGGAATGATACTGTATTTTGTAAAATAGCTTGGTAAATAACACATAGTTATTTTTGTAAAAAGATAAAAATGGTTACTGTGGGTCATCCTTTACAAATAAATATATATCACCTCGGACTTTTTATCGATCTTTTTAAGATATACAATTCCGTAGTACATTAATTTGACCTCGTAAGGTTTGTATGTTTGCACAAAAGTATGTTTGTTACAACACATCACATTACAAATCTTTGAATTGTTCGGCTTTTCTGTTCTATTTTTTTTTATATTATGGGAGGCAAACGAACAAACGGGTCACCTGATTGTAAGTGATCACTGCCGTCCATAGACACTAGCAACACCAGGGGAGTTGCAAGTGCGTTGCCAGCCTGTGTTTGGGGGGAGGGGGGAGGAGGAGATGGGCCTCCGGCGCTCTCACTGACCGAACGAAACGCAACAATGCAAACACTGTTACTTTACGTCGGTTTTCTGTGAGAGGGTGGTACTACCCCGGGCAAGCCGGCCCATTCAGGCTGAAACCAATAATAGCTTCAGCGTGGCTCTACCACCTCCAATTCCTCCAATATAGTATAGTATGTATGATATAATATGTATATATTATACATATAAACCTTCCTCTTGAATGACTCTACCTATTGCTGAACTGTATTAAAATCCGTTGAATAGTTTAAAAGATCTAAGCGAACAGACAACGGAAGCGACTTCATTTTGTACTATACTAGCGGGCCCGGCAGACGCTGTCCCGCCCTGAATATAAAATAATCCTTGACAAATTATATACCAAAACCTTCCTCATGAATCACTTTATCTACCGGTGAAAACCGCAAGAAAAACCGTTCAGTAGTTTTTAAGTTTATCTCGAACAGACAGATAGACGTGGCAGAATACCTTGATTTATAATATATAGTGATAAATATTTATCATCTTTAGAGGGACTGTTGTTAGATACCCGTACTGAATATCTTTGTATGTTATTTTATCGACCTGGCCATGTAAAGTATTGAACACTACTTGTTTGCACTAGACAAATATTGCTGTGTACGATCGGTCTAGCAATAGTTTT
>AP028450.1:8031904-8205064 GCA_036509395.1 Antheraea yamamai
CATTTTTAGAAATGTCTGTCTGTCTGTCTGTTTGTATGAACACGTATCACTGTTAAAGTACTGGGTCCACATTAAACGATATATCCACAATAAACGAGAACCCCACTAAATGATAAAGCATATTCTTGGGAGTAACTTAGTCTTTGTTTTATTAAAATCGGTCTACTCTTTCACAAGTTATTGTAATTTGAATGACGGCTCGAGTTAAGTACGAGAGAAGAGTAGTAATCTTTAACTAATTTGGCTGAACGCGCTAATCTCATGAATTACTGGTCCAATTTGAAAAATTATTTTAGTGTTCTATAGCTCATTTATCGAGAAAGGTTATAAGATATATATCATCACGCTAAGCTCATCAGTAGGAGCGGAGCAGCAATGAAGAATGTTTCAAAATCGTTTTTTTCCTTTTAAGAGCTTCCGCTGCGTGTTAGCGTTAACCCAAAGTAACTATTCCACGCAGACGACGTCGCGGGCAGAGGTTAGTATAAAAATAATTCTGTAAACACGAGCATCAGTATTTTAGCAGACCTATTTTTACAACCTAGTACTTTTCGCTCCTGTCTATGCGTTTCCTTAGTTATTCTAAACTGCCCGACCGATTTTGATACGGTTTCCACTGTCGTTTAGAGAATTTCATACGGAAGGTTAGTATGTTTAACACATGTATGTTATATTTATGTAAAGTAGAGAAAATTCGACGTATTGTGATAAAATCATAAGGGAATAAGTTTTCGAACGCTTACTGAGGTAACGTTTGCTAAACTTTATGACTTACATAAAAATAGTGTATTACAAATATGTACAGCTAAAAATTCCTACAGGAAAGTCTACGTTGGTGTTTATCTATTAAGGATATCTCACAACAATCCCATTAAATAGCTTACATATTATTAAAAAAGCAATCTAGTAATAAAACTTATGCATTGAAATGGTATAATTACGTTCGTTATTAAATTTGAAACGCAATAATGCAAGCATTGTTACTTCACGTCGGTGTTTCTGTGAGAGGGTGGTACTACCCCGGGCGAGCCGACCCATTCATGCTGAAACCAGTTATAGATTCAGCATGGATCTACCACCTACAAAAAAGTATATTAAAATCATATTTTAAAATCATAAAACAGCAATGAGAATGCATACCCGTTTTTAAGACTAACCTGTTATATTTTTGACAAAATTGTAACTTCACTTCAAGTGAGATTGTAATAAAACATTAATAAAAATGACGTATGGTACTCATATAAACAATCATATGTTCTTTTGTGTATGAAAGATTAAGTAGATATTAATTATTTAACAAAATATCAAGGAATACCAGAAATATTTATTACCGACGATGTGATCTAATTTTTTCCTGGGTACCCCCTTTTTTTTTTTTTTTTTAACGTGGAGAAGAATCCTCATTGGACTGTCAGGCCCGGGGCAGGCCTGAACTGAGTCGACCGCCCACCGCGTACTAGGACGCAACGGTGACGGTGCCTTTCGGCGACTTTTACCGACTAAAAAACTCCACGATGAACCCTACGCCGCACTATGAGGGGTGTCACGGGATGTGTGAGCAGGCTCCGCAACACTCCCCGGCGGCAGGCGTATAGCTCACACCACACCCGACTGAGACCGTCCGGTTCCGGGACTATCTCCCAGCCTGCCGAACCCGTGCAATGGAAGGTCGGGGCCCCAACCCTTCCCTCCTGGGTTCAGCCGGCAACGGATAGGAAGAACCCTCCGCCGCCACTTCACCATAGTTTTTTTTTTTTTTACGAGGTTTATTCCTCATCTCCTCACCCTCCCTGAGGGTCCCTCCATGCCTAAACTAACCCTAATCCTAACGCTACCTAAACTAGTCTTAACCCTGGGTACCCCTAACAACCTGCATACAAAATTTTGTGATGATTGGTTGAGTATATAAGTGGTGAAAGCATAACACACAAACTCACTTTCGCATAGAACAATTTTGTCAGACGAACCAAAGCTCAGAAAGAAATAATGATTGTTAATAAATCTCGAAGTATAATAATACAATTATAAAATTGTTAGTAAAATTTTTGAGGTAAAACATTTTGAAAGTCAGAAAAAGTGAAAAGAAACCGTATCATATCACAGAGGTCGTTAGTTCGAGAAACCTTTATTGCTCAACTTCTCAGTTGTTACCGAGTTAGGAACTTGATATATATAATTATAAAATGTTACAAAAAGAAAAGTTGAGTCTTTCGTCTTATTACTTAAATATTAATTTTAATTGAACTAACTTCGTTTGGCTTTTTGTAAGTACAGACAAAATCGAAATTAATAGCAAATTATCTTGTTAATGTTTGTTTTAAAACATGACTTCACTCTGTTAAACAAATCACTCATGTGCTTAACTTGTGATCTGTGTAAAAGCTTGTGATGGTCACATACGTAATAAAAAAAACTGTTATTGTGACAACCTGTGTTTGAGGGCGGTTTCCAGACCTCGTGTAAAGAAATCAATGACTATTTTAACACAACCGTGCTACGCTACGATGAATTACGTGAAACATGTCAGAGAGATATAAAAAAATACAATATTAATATTTACCAAGTAAACAAATTTTCAATATAAATAAAATGATAACAGGTCTGCCATCGTCCGCGCGTAATGTATAAACTACTGGATAGATTTCAATTCATTTCTTTAATTCTACATCTTAGATACTTAATTCTTAACTAAAAAATATTACAATATCTTTATTTTATATAAAAATTTTAAGTAACAATTTTTATAAGCACATTTAAAAGACTAAGTAAATTTAATGTAAGCAATAATATTTTTTCTTTTAATATTTCTCATGTTTTTCCCTCTGTACATCAAAATAAAGTTAGAGAATATATAGTGCAATCGAAGTCGTCGTTATCAAATAGTTATAGATAATCGTAACTTAGAACTCGTGTCTAATAAAGTAAACGTGATCAGGTAGTTACAATTAACGCTTAAAAATGAACTAATGATCGAAGTCTGAGCGAAAAGTCACAGTTATAACCTAACCTAAGAGATGTCACTACCGATCGCAGTGTAATCGAATAGTTCAATTCGGAGATTCATATACATATGGCAAATACACATGAAAGTGATTGAGAGTCAAAAACAAACTGTTTTCTAATATTTAAATTAAAGAAAAACCCTTTTTATCAAGATAACATATATAATATGTATACACAACTCAATAGAGTATTTTAAAAGAAAATAACATTTCACTTATTGTATTATTCGTTTGAAGATAATCATGAATCACAACATTGTGTAGATGTCATCCATTCTATGCTAATGATTGAAGTATGAACGAAGAGTCACAGTTAAAACCTAACCCAAGAGATATGACCACTGATCGAAATGGGACCAAATAGTGCAATCCAGCTGTTCTCATGTATATAGAGGGCATAGCAAATGAATCAACAACAAATTATTTATTAATATCTAAATTAAACAAACCCCCGTAATCCAAACATTGTGCAGATGTCACCCATTCTATGCTAACGAGCGAAGTATGAACGAAGAGTCACAGATAAAACCTAACCCAAGAAACGTGACCACTGATCGAAATGTGATCAAATAATGCTATCTAACTGCTCTCATGTATATGGAGGGTGTAGCAGACGAAACAACAAAAATTGTTTTTAAATTTAAATTTAACAAAAACGTGCCCTGTCAGTTTAACACCTCGTGTATACAAACTCAACAAGTATTTTAAAAGAAAATAACATTTCACTCGTTTGAAAATAAACACGAGTCTGAACATTTCGCAGATGTCGTCCATTCTATGCTAACGATGTCCCAGGCGCTTGTTACTGAGCTCAAGTGCTTTTTAATGCTGTATTAATGTTGGAATATTTACCTTAACTATGACTTATAAGATCAAAGTGCGTATTAAATTTATAATTTACGATATACGACAGACCAATTATAGTATTCACTATTATGAGGAGAGTTCGTGAGTCTGATACGTAGAGGACGAAATTTATACAATGAAAATAATTGTTTAAGTTTATAATTAACATTAAACTAAAGGTGGTAGAGCCACGCTGAAGCTGTGATCACCACCGTCCAAAGACACTTGCAACACCGGTAGAGTCACAAGGCCAAGTGTTTGGGGGAGGTGGAGTGGGGAAGGGGCGAGGGACAGAGGAGGTGGGTTATCCAGCGCTCCCACTGACCAAAAGAAACGCAACAATGCAAGCACTGTTACTTCACGTCGGTTTTCTGCGAGAGGGTGGTACTACCCCGGAGGGGCCGACCCATTCTTGCTGAAACCAGTAATAGCTTCAGCATGGCTCTACCACCTCTAGAAAGCATGTGATAGCAATGCTTAAGAAAGGTAGCGGTTAGAGACCTGGCCGCAATCGAATCGAGAGTATATAAAAAAGTCTATGTGTATTCTGAGTTCACAGACCCAGAGTTTTGACTTCAAACGGTACAAATTATATAGATCTTACCAAAGCAGCATACTTGCAGCGCTTAAGCTGTTGAGATAGCTATTACACCAGCCTTGAATGTAGCGTGGTATTCGTTATCAAGGGTTGATCTAACATTGAAAACGTACCAATTTTTTTGGAATTTATCACTGTCAATAGTACATTAAAAGGATGTCATTTCTGTTTGATAAAAGTTAAGTATAAAAGCGGATATAATTCGTACGCCGGCTACTTTTATCGTATTTACGAAATTCCGGTAATTTCTCGGTCCAATGACTACGAACATGGGAAGACATGTTGTGAATCGAGACACATGTCGCCTGTCGCTGAGAGCTATATTTTTTTTATCTCTTTTCTATTTTTCAATTTCACTGAAGCTTTGTTCTGTAATAGTGAGCATTTAACTATAACGATCGTAAGCTTATCTTATGTTCTCTTGACGCGAATATTTATACATATTAAAAATGTCTTCCGATTGTTTTTTTAGAATGAAGTTCCTTAACGCGGCTTGCTTGAAGCGGTGATAAGTTAATTGATATCGTGTTCGGACATAGCGCCGATGGACGTATGTTAGAATCCTTACAACTTGAAGCTTCCACTGAAGTAAAATATCGTGACGAAATCATAGCCTGGTGGTAGAGTATTTTTTAATGCCAGTCTGGTTAGCTACAACCTTCAAGTAATCTATCGCCAAGGGCCTATCGTTGTGTTCCAGCAGCAACACCTAGAGATCAGTCCTCTAAATAAACTTAGAAGAGGACTAAAGCTTCTCAGAATATAATCTGAAAGGGTATAACATCCCGAGGAGCTCTAGTGTACAAGATCTTGGCGTGACTCATGATTCTAAGTTACTTTTCAAGGAGCATATCAACAACATCATAAAAAAGGCATCTTGGGCCCTAGGATTTGTGGATGTCGAATAGTTTTAAAAAGGCTAAGACCTTCAAAATTTTATTCTGAACATTTATCCGTAGCACACTTGAATACGCTTGCCTAGACCTGGCATATAACCCTCGCTATGACATATATATATCTCGTATCGAAAATATACAGATAAAATTTCTCAAATACCTTTGTAATTTTCTAAAACTTAACTACTCATCAGATGATTATTTTAAATTATACGGTAAATTTCACATTCTGCCCCTAGCTACACGTCGTGAAATAGCTGATATCACCTATATAACGAGCATCATATCTGGTGTAACCGACTGTCCGGACGGAGTCAGTAAGACGGGTACTTGGCTTTAACTTTTGCTCTAAATATAAATAAGCGTTGATTGAGTGCGCTT
Organism: Antheraea yamamai; assembly: GCA_036509395.1. Classification (NCBI taxonomy): domain Eukaryota; kingdom Metazoa; phylum Arthropoda; class Insecta; order Lepidoptera; family Saturniidae; genus Antheraea; species Antheraea yamamai. The sequence goes on from AP028450.1 coordinate 8,037,628, forward strand.
GGAAAACTGTAATCCACATAGTAATTATGTATCCAGATGCCCATTCGTGGAGACCTGTAAATGGTTTTCTGTTGCTTATTTTCCACAGCAATTCTTGTAAGTAGTGCTGTTGGTCTTCCTATAAACTAAATAAACAAATAAAGATTAAATCGACCCATGTCGTTATTTCACATAAGTTGAGATTGTACTTATAAAGTATTAAAAAAAGTTAGGTTGTGATAGAGTTGTTACTCTAATAGAATGTGCTGCGTGAATGGGTGAGAAGCATTCTGGCAGCAATGGTAGGTAATGATCTCTAGTTACCAAGCGTGTGAAACCTATGCTCGTTAGTGAGACTAGACGGAATGAATTGACCTCCTTCTGCGTGGAGGTAGTTTCTCACAAGGAGACAGTGGTGAGGATCCATGAGGAAAACCCTCTCAGTGGCCCTCTCCACTAACGAAGAGTCTGTGGATGGAAAAAACGCTTTGCTCGCCTCCTTCCACCAACATAGCCAGACCTGGCGAGTTGAAACAGAGGGGCCATATGGAATATTCCAATTGCATAGGTTCAGCGGCCGAGGAGGTAGTTGGTGTGTATCCGACTATCTCATGTTTAGGTTGAGACCCGGTGGCATGAGTAAGAATATCTCTTAACCCTGCTGCTCACACAGGCAGTAGGTGCCATGATTGGTTCCTTCATGTTAAAAAAAGGAGTTGATTTGTAGAAATAATCACGTAAGGAGAAAGCGTTATGCCTCCTTCATATGAGTTTATATTTATGAATCTTCTAATGCGACTTCCAACAAGGTTGCGTTAAACGTTTAACGCTACCATGGAGGGGGTATGAAAGCGCTGTTGCGTTAAATGTTCAACGCTCCTGGGGAGGGGGAATAGAAAGAGACAGAGCGAGAAAAATAATCAAACATTTCGTATCTTTAGTTATCATAATCCCATTATAAATGTTATAGATTTGGACATTTATCCACTCGAAAATGATAATTAAAAGATGCGATTAATTGTGAATTGTAAGCAATGTTAATAAAGTTTGCCTTAAAGAAACAATATGATTTACTAAAAATCTATTTCGACCCCTTCCTATTTTCATTTCCATATTACGAAGTTTCACTTCTTCCGCGCGGAGGGACTCCACGCACTATTTTTTAGAGTGGAACTGATTCTCAGGTACAGCTAACGGAACACACCTATGCTTAACGACATATTGTCAATTGGAGTTTGGTACCCAACTAGGCTGAGATCAGAAAAAATAATGCCTCCAAGCTTTACCGAAACTCCAGCTTATTGTAAAATTCGCGGTGACTAAACACGCTACCACTAAACCAACGTCGCTTTTAGCTAGAAATAGATGAGGCTAAAATAGAGCCCGAAATTGGAATAGATTGAAAATTAAAAAAAAAGAGTCTTGCTTAAATAAAAATTATAATCAGCTAATTTTAATATTTCGAAAAATTTCTTAAGAAACCATTAACCATATACCGTTAATTAAAAAATAAGTATTTTTTTTATATTAAAAATGGTAAATAATCAAACCCTAATTTAAACTTCTTTGTTGAATCAATATTACTTAAGTCGGCATCTTTTCCCTTTGAAAACAAACCAAGTTTCAAGTAAAAAGTGTCTTTGACACACGCCTAGGCAGACAGTTGGATAATAAAATTATTCCATAACCATAAAAATCACAAAATAAAGCTACTCAAATTTTATTTAATATAATAACGATTACGACGAAACGTAAAACTTCTTGTAGCCTCAAATAAAATATCTAGCGAACGAAACCTTCGGAAAGATTCTTGGATTCATTATCTGTTTACGGCAAATAGGTTGCCATGTACTTGTGTTAAGGTATAAAAGGGAAGCGATTTAAAAAATCTATTAAACTATTTGTCCTGTTATATTGTTTTTTTAATTTAACCTTTCTAGCCTTCGATAAACTCAAAGTAAATTATCGTTCTAGTAAACAATGACTTACTCTGAAATATAATAATCTATTAACAATTATAATGTAATAATTAAAATCTTTAATTTTTCAAAATCAAAATATCCCTTATTCAATTTAGGCCCTGAAAAGGCGCTTAAGAAAGTCAAAGCTACCACCGGTTCAGAAAACAACCCAGTCATCGAGAAGAACCGGCAAGAAACTCGATCTGGTTTATCTTTTCATGTTATATATTTTTACAAAACATAAATAGTTACATTTTTTATTAGTGGATGCACAGAGAGGGGCGTCTTTTCCAGACGTCACAATCGTTCACATATTAATCCACCCTATAATAGCCTTCAGATATTAAAACCCGCTTGACATGGTTCTTGAACTCACTATCAGGCAAATCGATAACGTGTTCTGGGATTTTGTTATAAAACCTAACACTATTACCTAAAAAAGTGTTTTTGGCTTAGTGAGCCTGAAGCATAGAATGACCAATTTGTTGCAGTTTCTAGTATTTAAATTATGTTTGTCTTTTACTTGATTATGATTGATAATACATACGAAAGTAAGTTTGTTTGATTGTTTCACTTACACACCGTAACTACTTAACCGATAATCAAGAAATTTTGCATATAGGTTACCAGATGTATAGAAAGGATATAGTGTACTGTTATCAAGAAGAAATGTAATTTTCCTATGGGATAGATCATATTTACATTAACGCGAGCATAGCCGCCAGTCAAAACTAGTAGGCTATAAAATGCTAGTAAATATAAATAATAATGTAATGAATGAATGAAATGTATGTAAATGTAAATGTAACATCTTGTTTATATATCATTTTTTTCTGTACGTGTGTATGTCACTGAACTCCTGTTAAACGGCTGGACTGATTTTGATGAGATTTTGTGTGCGTGTTCCAGTGGATCAGTGAATGGTTTAGATTCACAATTGGACCCGGTAGGTGGCGCTGCGGTAGAATTTTAGGATTTTTTTGTCTTATCAAGGCAGGACAACGTCCGCCCGGCCCGCTAGTATTATGTAATACATTAATTATTGTTACCACTTGGTAGTTATTATATTAGGTAGTTTAACGCGAGAGGGCAGCTCCTGGCTGCCTCCCTTACCCCGCGCGCCCTCCCCGATCCTTTCATCCATTTTGATTACCACTAGCGCGTGACCCGCCGCCGCCAGGCAGTCCGCCATTATACCACTGGCGCGCGAACGCATCGCGCGTGCAAGTCAGCTATTATACGTACCGCGAGAAGACCGCATCGCGTGTGGAGTCCACCATATATACCGCTAACTGTGCTCAGACGCAGTAGACTGCGATTATCGCTAACGCACGGACGCTAGACTGCAATTAATTACCGCAAAGCGCGGACGCATCGCACGTGCAAGTCCGCTTTGTTTATCGCTGGCGCGCGAACGCATTGCGCGAGGCAGTCAGTTACTATACGTACTGCGAGGCAGTCCGCTATATACGTGTCACGAGACGTACGTGAACTCTCCGCTATTATATGTGTGACCAACAAGACGCAAATCAACTCGTGAGTGAATAGTGAATACATTTGATGTGACCCGCCAACTGACTGGATATGGACACAAACCTGCCGAAACCTGCGATCAGTCTCTGCCAAGTAAGCGTGTATATTTATATTCTATCCTGGCTCAATCGATATACTCTTGGATCCTCTGATTGAGCATATTTCCCGTGATACCCCTTGCCCAAGCAGACCACCAAAATACAGACCACAATCTCTCCTTAGAAAACCACCGCAAATCAATGGAGGTGAAAAGAATCAAGTGAGTGGACCAAATACACTCCCCATCAGTTCATGGTTCCTCTAGCCGCAATTCCCTCCACCACTGAAATGTCTTCAACAACTTCTATATTTATTGAAATGCGAGTATTAGCAGATGAATCTGACGTAATATTTTTCAATCGCTTAAAACTTGTACTGCAGTATAATTTCTATTAGACCACCCGCCAAATTTCCCTAGAGCCCTACTCTGGCAACCCAGAGCGACTTCCACAAAAAATCGACTCTTACGTTTGCACATGTGTTTTTCATCGCCAGTCATAACGGATACGATTTGTTTTGTTTGGATCTTTTAGAATGATACAATATTTACTTTGCATATTAAAGTATACTAGCAACCGTTCATGCCTTTTCCTACTTTTTATTTCAATATAAAAATTAATAAAAATCTTTATCATTTATTATTACACACATATATCATTATTACACAGTATAAAACAAAGTCCCCTACCGCGTCTGTCTGTTCGCGATAAACTCAAAAACTACTGAACGGATTTTTTGCTGTTTTCAGCAGTGGATAAAGCGATTCATGAGGAAGGTTGTAGTATATAATTTGTCAAGTATTTTTTTATAATCAGCGCGGGACGACGTCTGCCGGGCCCGCTAGTATACTATAAAATGAAGTCGCTTCCGCTGTCTATTCCCTTAGATGTTTTAAACTATCCGAAGGTTTTTAATACAGTTTCCAGCAATAGATAGAGTGTTTTAACAGGAAGGTTTATATGTATAATACATACATACTATAGTACTGAAAATAAAAATTTAAAGATTTGTAATCGGATGTCGCAAAAAACATACTTTTGTGCGCTTAAATCGCAAACGATGGACACACCTTACGAGATCGAATTAATGTACTACGCTTTTAGATATCTTAAAAAGATCGATATAAAAGTCCGAGATGGTATATATTTATCTCTAAAGGATAACCGACAGTAACCATTTTTATCTTTTTACAAAAATAATTATGTGTTATTTACCAAGCTATCTTATACAATACAGTATTATTCCTTATGCAATTAAATACATTACATACGTTGTACATGTCATGTAGATCAAAACTGTCCTTAACAGTATTTCATTAAAATGGATATCAATACTACACCCGTACGAAGCTGAGGCGGGTCGCTAGTTAAACATAACTTAGTCTATCTATTTATGAACGATTGTAAAATAGATAGGAGAAAACTTTTATCATTACACGGATACGATTTCATAAACTACTACCACATTATTCAGGTTTTTTTTGCAATTGCTAAGAGTATGTTATTCATTGTTCCACAATATTTTATATACTAGAAGTTCTATAAAAACATGTCAGCTGCAAGATCATTGTTTATAGCTAACTAGCCCCTGCCCGCGACTTTGTCCGCATAGTAATAGTTAGTTACTACTCTGGGCTAACGCTGGCATGCAGCAGAAGCTCTCAAAAGAAAAAACATCTCGATTTTGAAACATTTTTCATCTGTGCTCCGCTCCTATTGGCCTTAGCATGATGATATATAGCCTATAACCATTCTCGGTGAATGAGCTATATATAACACTGAAAGAATTATTCAAATCGGACCAGTAGTTTCTGAGATTACCCCCTACAACGTCACAAACTCACAAACTTTACCTCTTTATAATATTAGTATAGATCACTTTAGAAAATACGTATAATTTCCGTGTGTAAAATTTCATGAAAATCAGTTGGAATTTAAAGATATTTTTTACGATATAATTAATGATTATTCATATTTTTAGCTAATCAATATGTAATTGATATGTTAAATTCCGCGTACAATATGTCGTCAAATTGGATATACTTTATAAAAAAATAATTTTTGGTATGTTTATGTGAGTAAAAAATATATTAACAAAAATTTTCGTACCATGTCAATTGAAGTATGATATACACTTCCCGTATATAAAATTGTATAAATATCCCTTAACATGTTTTGAACTAACATATGGAAAAACAAACAAACAGACAAAAAAAAATATTTTAACGTTTATATCTGCTCTATTCGTTAAATAACAAAATTTTGAAAACAAAATTAAGTATAGATATTTAATAACCAGATACCTGTACAGGAATTCATCTCGCGACCTCTTAGCTATTAAGTAGAGCTTAATACCGCTGCTCCAGGAGGTTTATACTCTATAATAAAACTGCCTATTCTAGAAGCCATATAGAAACATATTCAAAGGCCACGTTCGATATACATTTACACACATTTTTTGTTTTCTACTATTTTCTAAATAACTTCAATAATTTTCGTGAAAAGTAAATATTACTGACGAAATTTATGATACAAAAGAAACCTTATTTTTGTTTATGAACTCTATCGTAGAAAAAAATATTCAGTTACACTGTTTTCTTAGAAATTATTTACGTTTATTTATTCACGTGATTCATACTAATATCACAATGGTCTTGTCTGTTTGAAAACGCTAACCTCTGATATTACCACAGAGATCTATAAATTATTTTTCTTATTTTATAACATACTAGCTTTTATCCCCAGCTTCGTTCTCATTAATATAGTAAAAGGTAATTTTGTGTCCCTTAAGGATAGTACTTTTTTCTAGAGTAAAGATATGCTAAGTCCTTTTCTATACCCTTCACAATGTATGCAAGATTTAATTATGATCGGTTGAGCTGCATGTACAATATTTTAGTTTATTACAAACTAGTTATCCGTTCCGGCTTCGCACGGATGTTCTAATAAAAAATTAGATTTAATAATCTCTTTACAGTACGGCCTTGTCATGAAATAAAATTGTAATCGAACGTCACTCTTTTCTGCCTTCTGTTTCACTGAATTATACCAGGTGTTAGGTTAGTCGCTTACAATGTTCTAAAAGATGATAGTTCATGGTCAGATTTAAGATATAAAATAATAATATCAAAACAAATATCAATAAAGTACAAAGAGAACCTATGCTAAAGCTTGTTCTAAGACTTTCAAAAGTATAAACACAAATGTAATAAACCTAGGTGCAATGACCGGTGCCGAAAGCTGCAAGGCGACTCGGAGTTAATAACATTTCCTCGGAGTTAATAATATTCCCGGGCATATTCCCACGGCAGCATAGTTGGGAGTGCAAAATTTGTACTGACTAAACCCTCATCGATGTTCTCGCACCATTTAGCCAAATCTTCCTCTGACAATCACACACAACATAAAAATAATTAACCAAATAAGTGTAGCCGTTGATTCGCTTACATTCAGTAATTATTTTTTATTCTAATAGATAATTTTATCCAACAATGCATAATTACTAAAACTCCTAACTACGTTCACCAGTTTACTATAAAGAAAACTGGATTAATTAAAAAAAAAACCCTTAACCAAAGCGTATAGCCACCTGGTATATAAAACTGGAACGGGGAACTAATTACCAAGGGCCCAAGGGCAACCCTTTGAGATGCCTCCTTTGCAATTTCGGAACCGAATAATTGCTCAGCTTTGTATTTGAAAATAATTTTAGTTTATTCGTAAAGTAAGGTTTGAAGAAATATTACGTTTAATATATAACATTTTATTGCAAGATGTAACCACTTTTAAATCTATATAGTAAAATTATTATTAGTCCTGAGATTATCATGAACAATTTGCATACACGTTGCCAGGGATATAAAAAACGACATGGCCTTAATGAATTAGCCAGAAAAACTGTTCCCGTGAGATAAAAAAGGATATTTAGGCGGTCATCCACCATAAGAACTCGGCATACTGTCATGAATAAATTGTAATATGATGCCTCGAGTGCAGAAAAAGGGATATGTGGTCTCATGGGGGAGTATTTAATATACCGGTAAAGAAATCCCATTACGGTTCGCAAAGTTTTGATATTAAAATGAAAATTCAAAAATATAAGACACAAACGCATGTAATAAATACTATTAAACTGCAGACTCATCGGCAACAGAATACAAAGCACGTTCAAATGCTAAGGACTTATAATTTTAACCTGAAATTTTTTTTAACTCGTCAGTGGCACAATTTAATATACATTACTGACTACTAGCTATTGGTCGCAGTTTCATTCGCATTAATGTAGATTTGGACTACTACCTCACGGGAATAGCACATTTTTTTTCTGGATTAGAGGAAGCCTATGTTTTTATTTGTACCTAAGATAAGGTGTCTACAAAATGTTATGACGATTGGTTGAGTAGTTTACGCGTCAAAGCATAACACACTCATATTCGCATTTATGATATTAGTTAATTTTTTTTAATTTATTTGGCAATGAAACTGTTTAATTTCTGTGAAAAGAATAAAGTTGCTTCTTGACTAGTAATTTCATGTTGATGTTCTAGAAGTAATTAACATGCTACGCTGGCGCGTTATATTATAATAATCGTCGTTATAGACTGTTGTCAGTTATTCTGCTGTTGGATTACTCGTTATCTTGTAACTTATCGCTAATTATAACAGTGATACTACAAAAAAAAATTCAAAGAAAAAATAACTGCTTTCAAATCAACACGAAGTGAAACGTGTAAAATAATATTGTATTAATTTATTTCACATAACATTTTGACTTAACTTTAAAACAATAATTTAGGGTCCAATTACAAAACTCAAATAATACTATACTATACTATCATCATTACATAGTATAAAACAAAGTCCCCTACCGCGTCTGTCTGTCTGTCTGTTCGCGATAATCTCAAAAACTACGGAACGGCTATTCATATGGTTTTCACTAGTGGATAAAGTGATTCATGAGAAACGTTTTGGTATATAATTTGTTACGGATTTTTTTATAATCGAGGCGGGACAACGTCTGCCGTGCCCGCTAGTCATTACATAGTATAAAACAAAGTCTCCTACCGCGTCTGTCTGTCTGTCTGTTCGCGATAAACTCAAAAACTACGGAACGGATTTTCATGCGGTTTTCACCAGTGGATAAAGTGATTCATGAGGAACGTTTTGGTATATAATTTGTTACGGATTTTTTTATAATCAGGGCAGGAAACGTCTGCCAGGCCCGCTAGTACTATTATATACTTTTACTAGCTCATCCGCGCAACTTCGTCTGCACCAAATCGGTTATTACCGGTTCCAATTTTATTTCCAAACGCGAAAAATCTTAACCTAGAACCCGATTGTAGCGACACTTACCGGGCCCAATTGTGACCCCAAACTATCCTATATATATATTGGCAAGAAATGTCTTACAGGTATCCCCTGGGTTGCTCCTGTGGCCCTCAGCTCCACGCCCCATTTACTATCCTCGCAACAACGCACAACAACAACACTAGTCTAATATACCTTTCTAACAGTGAAAGAATTTTCAAAATTGGATCAGCAGTACCAGAGATTACACCGAACACCCAAAATCACTAATTTCAACTTTAACTTTTTAATATTGGAGTTTCATATATACGAATTCTACCAGTGTCAAGTCAGTCACGGGAGAGTCACTTTATAGGTAGTATTAAATTTTTATTATACTACTTAGTTTTTCCAGATTAGGCCACTGAAATACAAAAAGGCAAACGCAACATTTACATACATCATGCCTTAAATAAATGTATATTTATACAATAATTACTGTTAGTTATTGTGTTATGCTAAACTTTAATTTTGTTAATGTTATAAAATTAGCCAGAGTATTGCCAAAAGGAGAAAGACACACCTTTATGACTTTGTTAAAATCAGACGGACGTAGTATATTGTTAAGTAAAATATCATACAATACAATACTAAATTAGGGCGACTAAAAAAGATGTGTTCTAGAGTGCCTTCATCCAACCACATTCACATATCGAGTTGTCCCTGATTCTGAGCTCTCCAGGATGGACTGGTGGACAGCATAGCTCTACAGATAGTAGACGCAGCAAGTTTGTAACAGTCACGAAATTTATAAAGCCATGGCTTACCCCGAATGTTATCCTGAATAAATCCGGAAGCATATGATTTGCCTTTAAATGTGGTTTGCATTTAGTAAATGCATTGCCGAATGTCGCGAAATTAAAAAAAATAATTATAAACTTAGCATAAGTCATTTTGACCTAATATAGTTAACTAGCAACCCCGCAACCCCCCTTGTGGGTGGAATTTCGTAAAATCCGTTCTTAGCTGACCTCTACTCGGCGAAAGGAATATTCCTACCATATTTCAAGTCGCTACGCCTTATGGTTCCAGAGATATCGTGATGAGTCAATATATAGGTGGGAATCTCTTATATATATATAAGAAGATAGATTCGGAAGCTGACCGGTTAAATAGCGAATTATATTTAATTGACGTATGTCAAATATGTCAAAATAATATTGAAATGTAGTGTCAAAAGTTCCAATAAGAACGAAAACCCTTTCTTTCTTTAAGACAAACAATTTCATTAATATATTTAAAAAAACATTTATATATATATAGATTTCTCGATACAGGAACCATCTCGGGCGTCCCCAGAATACCCTATAAAATTATTATCTCAATCTGATCAGTGTTTTCGGTGTGCATAGAGGACAAACATACAAACATTGATTTTTATATATAAAGAAGATTGAAATATATAATGTGTAGATAAATATATTATAGATAATCATTACATAGTATAAAACAAAGTCCCCTACCGCGTCTGTCTGTCTGTTCGCGATAAACTCAAAAACTACTGAACGGATCTTTATGCGGTTTTAAAGTGATAAAGCGGGGATAAAGTGATTCACGAGGAACATTTTAGTATATAATTCGTCCAGGATTTTTTTTGATAATTAGGGCGGGGCAACGTCTGCCGGGCCCGCTAGTATAAATTATAATTGAAATTTAGCATACACGTTGTCAAAGGTATATAGAAGAACATAGGTTACCTAACTTCTTCTTCTTACCCTTATTCCACCTAAGTAGGCACTACATGTTTTCCTATTCCACTCTCATTTGTCAGTTGTCATCTCGGTATTTACACCTTTCATACACTTATTCATTTTCCACACAATCTGGTTTTTCGGTCTTCTGTTACTCCTATATACGTCTACCTTCTACATGGGTTATGTTATATCTAGATTCAACGCCAGCGAAACAACGAACAAAATCTAGTAAACCATATAAATTGTTTTTTTTTAAATGTTTTAGTTTGAAATGTTAATATTTTACTGACAAACACATAATCGTCATACAAAAAACTCCATTTCCCATTATGAATTCGACCTAAATAATTTAATTTAAAAAAAGATGTTACGGTAAAACTAGCCGTTCCGATGTTAAACAAACGGTCCGGACTCGTTTCATATAAATTAATTTTAACAAACCTCGCAGAGTCCACGGACCCGACGTTACATAATCGCTAGAGGTCGCTGTTTTACTGCCCCTGGCCTCGACAAACACAGTTTACGACTACCTAGCATACATTTTAGTTCGACGAGTTTTGTTTATTTCTACATACATTCAAAACCAGATATAGCAGTTGTAACAATGCTAAAAAGAGAATAACAATAATAAATAAATACGAACGTGTAATTAATGTTAAAAAAATCTATACATATAATAAAAATGAAGTGTCTGTATGTAATATCAAAATAAATTATTTGTTTATGAATTGGTTATGAAAGTATACACGCTTCTGATAACAAAAATGCAATTTTTAAATTTTTTGTCGGTCTGTCTGTCTGTTTGTTCTGGGTAATCTCCGGAACGGATAGACCAATTTTGATGGGAATTTCACTGGAAAGCAGTTAAAATTACAGCGGGTTACATAGGTTACTCTAATTTAGACTAGCTGTTAACCGAGGCTTCGTCTGCAGTGCTATCTCCAAAACGGTTCAACCGATCTTCACGAAACATTCACTGTCAGATAGCTGACCTTATAAAAAGTAATTTAGGCAATTTTAATTTATACTATCTGTTAACCGTGGCTTGGCCCGCAGTGCTATTTCCAAAACGGTTCGACCGATTTTTACGGGACTTTCACCGGCAGACTGTGGACATCATAAAAAGTAATTTAGACTATCTGTTAACCGTGACTACGCCCGCAATGTTATCTCCAAAACGATAGGACCCGGTTTTCATGGGAATTTCACTTACAGATAGCTGGCCGTATAAGAAGTAATTTAGGTTATTTTATTTTAGATTAGCTGTTACCCGCGACTTCGTCCGCATGAAATTTAGTAAAAATATCTTGTTCACTGTAAACATGTGCGTTGTACTGGATTCCAAGAATAAATATAATTTAAATTCATATATCTGTGTGTATCTATGTATGCATTCTGAATTATCTTCTGAATTGTCTTTTGGTCATTTTGGCGGCCGTTTTGCTTTATTTACCGCGTTTTTGTCTACATAACTCAGTAACCATAGTAACATATAAAAATATTGTATCGAGTTCAATGAGTACTAATTAAATCGTCAAATATTAAAAATTGCTTAGATAGATATAAAGTTTTATATCTTGATTTATATTTATCTAAGAATTCAAGACGCCAGCTCATTAATTGTTTACAATTCAACATTATAATTATTGATAGTGATTTTTCTAATAAGATATTAGACCATAAACGTATTACTTATTGACAATATGGGGATATTATATCATTATAATAACATTTTTAAGTCGTTGTTTCATTAGTTCCTTATACAGTGTAAGTGAGCACTGAGATAATTATATGGTGGCTTAAGGTTCTAAATATGTTGCTGATGATAAACCTCATTCGACACACTGTTAGTACTTATATATCTAATGTATACGTTGCATGTTACTGTAAGTGGCGTGCGTTTCGTACTTACAATTGTTTTTAAAGAGCATTTCTGTAATTGTACATGGTCTCACAATTTTGTATTTCTTTAATACAATTTTAAAAAAATGCGTGCGGAGCTGCGGGTACACTTAGTATTAAATATAAATAGTATGTAACTATGAATGCTGAAGGAAAACATTATGAGGAAACCTGTGGTACAATATACAATATAGACAATACAGAAATTTTCTCTCGGAGCTTGAAATCGCCAATAAGTCGTGGGTTGGCGGGGTGATTATGCCAATACCTTCGATCGGGAAGAAGCCTATGGCCCTGCAATCTCTTATAGGCTGATAATGATTATCTAATTAGCTGATACCCGCCTACTTCCTCGGGCATTAAAATATTGGAAAAATGTCAATCGAATACTGATCTACGATACGAATCGATACATATTCAGTGCTTTTGAAATGACTGATTCTCAAAGTAAAAGCATTTTCATAATATATATAGATAGAAGAATGTATAATATTTAGTATAAAGCGATCTAGTTTAGGATTTCAAAGAAACGACTCCCACAATGAACAAATTATTTTGTGATCTTTAATTGTTTGATACATGTCTAGTTATTTGAATATTTATGTATATTGAATATACATCCTATGTTTAGTTTGCAATCACATATGTAGATTTAGCCTCTTATGTATATCATTACATATATTTTCAACATGGACGCTGAACTTTTTAAATATATACCAAAAATACAGTTCATTTTTTACACTATTTTTTCGTTTAATTAATCCTTTAAATAATTTTTTACTACAGTGGTCGAAATTCAATGTGTATATTAGCGTGATAATATGCAAGCTTCTGCGTGAATGATTTGTCTTACAATCGTTCTACGTCATTTTCTCTTGCAGAGTGCACACATTCGGTATAAAAAGATATTTCCCAAATTATTTGAAGAAATGAATCGTGTTATGACTATATCAGTTATTTCAATAAAAATAACGTATCTTTGTCAGATGTTGGCAGCCACGTTAGATTGTCTATTGGCTGGAGTTGTCGACAGATGGATTAGTAAATACTGAGGGTCCTCCACTGGTCGAAATTCGACAACAATAAATGGTACAAAGGTTTTTTCTTGACTTTTCTTTTTTTAGATCATTATGTGTACAGTCTGCGTTAAACTTTTTGACCGCTCTGAAGTAGATGTACAGAACACAAAATTAGATATTAGAGGGACACAGAAGAGGTGAAGGGGAAGCAGGCTCGTCCACGCTCGTAACTCGTCACTATTGCACCCACGCTGACACATGTGTGCCAGTATCAGTGTTAGTTCCAGTACAGTCGCATTCAGAAATGTTTTGTTGTTGTTAATTACATGATATTGCTATTTTTGTTATATTCTTTTTCTTGTTGAAATTTGTTATTTTTAGTATTATTACTTCTAATAATCCCATCCACTTCGAAAAGTTATGTTTCTATGGAAGACGTTGATCCATAATAATATGTTGTATGTGTATAACATATAATTAGTTTTTTGTTTACAAATTCTTTGCTATGATTGTATTTCATTTAAAATAACATTATTGTTGCGACTCGCTTAATACCATATATGCTACAAAATAGAATAATAATAGCCTACAGACATAAAGATATACTGCATAAGGCGGATCATTCAATTAAAGTACGCGATCACCCAAAACTCACCAACCAGGTGATTAAATGTTATTTGGATTTAATTATAACTGACAAATACATAATGTGGCGAACTGTTTATTTTCTAGCTTTTGCCTATTGTTCAGCTCCCATTGTCCATTTCTAGTTTTAATTGTTGTTTTATTATCCCGGTAATGATTCAATGTTTATTATCTGTTTATTGTTATCTCTAATATTTTGCACATACTCTATATGTATGTAAAATAAAGAGGTTTTCGTGAATTAGCTGTCAAAACGTTTACAAGAGGACGCAATCGAAGTCGTATTTTTATTCTACAATATCTTCTGAAAGTAGTAACTTGGTCGTTGTACTGCCAGATTTTTATTACTCAATGTAATAGACAAATACCTCCTTGAATCATAATTGATTAAAAACGTACCATACTGTACGTATAATATCGTGACAAAGATGAATAAATGTCAATGTTAAATTCTTATGGTAATATTTTGAATTTGTTTTGTATTAACTTCTTGACTGTACTATGCGCAAAGCTGAATTCAAAGCTACATTCAGAGCGGCCATAACATTTGACGCGGACTATACTATATGTGTTTACATGTTCCAGCCCACACATTTTTGTCTTTTTATTAATGTAAAACTCAACCAATGTTTCATTCAACTCTTGTTCATTTTAGTCCACATTGGGCGCTCAGACGATCCTGAGTTTCAAATTAAAGAACATTCTTAAACAATCTGTTATTGAATAATATGGCATTAATTACTATATTAGGTGAGATTACAGTTGGCGTGAAAACTGTAATGTACAACATATTATACACTGGGCTACTAGAAGATGATTTCTTTTTCAGGTGAAGAGATTTGGGCCTAAATGCTGTTTGTAAGGATGTATAATAGATTATACGTTTGGTCTTCTAAGGCTAGGTATCCTCCGGCAGCTGCACTATAGAAACAGTTCCTTTCTAGGCTTAGCGTGATCAGCACTTTAGACCAGATCGTCCTTAAAAATACCATTAAGGAGAAATTATGGTAATATAAGAAGACTTTTTTGTTATTCTTTTTTGGGGGGAGTAATATTGGGCTTTTTTTTTTAAGGACACTGCGTGGAACCACTTGTGCGGGAATATTAAAAAAGATAGATGAATTGATGGGAGAGAAAAAAAAAAAAAGCAATCCGTGTTTTGGGTTGCAGAATTCCCTTTAAGGGCACTGCGTGGATCCGCGTGCCCCCACAAAAAAAACCCTGCCTACAGAGTATAAAAAAGACAATCCTGGAAATTTCATCGTTTCACCTTTTGCGTATTACGCAATGGCCGAAGAATCGATACACTCAATATTTTACGGCCTCGACATATGCATAATTTATGACATTGAAACACGGTCAGCTGTAGTGTTCTCGAGTTTTGTACCTATCAACTTAGGTTCAAATACTACAGCGTTGGAACTTTTACGGGCTGAACAGAAACCGACCTAATTATAACGAGGGCCACTATCATTTATATTTGTTTAGTCTTGAATTTGTAGTTACAGTAGCTATACCTCTATACCTATTTAATGTGATCATCTGTGATGTGTTATGTGTGCCTGTGTTATTTGTTTGTACTTATATGTTTGTTAATTTTGTAACATAGTATGACCGACTGAACGTCCGTTTATCATCATAGTAGGTGGTAGAGCCACGCTGAAGCTATTACTGGTTTCAGCATGAATGGGTCGGCTCTCCCGGGGTAGCACCACCCTTTCATAAAAAACCGACGTGAAGTAACAGTGCATTATTGCGTTTCGCTCAGTCAGTGAGAGCGCCGGAGACCCACCTCCCCTCCCCCCTCCCTCCCTTTCCCCCAAACACAGGCTGGCAACACACTTTCGACTCCACTGGTGTTAGTAGTGTCTATGGACGGTGGTGATCACTTCACATCAGGTGAACCACCTGTACGTTTGCCTGCTATGACATAAAAAAACCATATTGAGCTGCCACTGAAAATCAGCGCTACAGTACTACACATTTGCGGAATGGGTTTGCCAATTGTTGGACATCTTTTTTTTCACTGTTTAACTGTTATTTAACTGTTTAATTTAATTGTATGGTGGACTTCATAGACATTTGTACTTATAATTCCTTTAAATTAGGCCTTTATTGCACCACAAGCGTCATCGAACGAGCACTCTAGCTCTGATGGCTATTATACGATTGCCAGTAAGTTATACATTATCGCACCTTAATAACTCAAAAAAATTATGGGAAAATGCCTTTATATTCGACTATTTTTACACGTTCGATTTGAGTTTATCTTAAAAATAATTGAAACGCTTTAAGTCGATCCTAAAAATAGGGATGCGTAGTGTAATTATATTTTTATTTTTTATTTTTTTTGGAACTGACTACGCTATTGACCTAGCAAGGTCTTAACAGCTTCACCGGACTACTAAGGCGAGCGCTTATGGCACTCAGCCGATTTTATTTGGGCAACTAGCTCAAAGGCGCACGACACACCTCGGCTTGGGCTGTTGCCTGATACATGTAATAGCGTGGGGAAATCTCTTATCGATACACCACCCTCTCGGGGGAGAGAATGGGTTATGTCCGACTCGCACGGACTAAAACCCCACGGTGTACATCTTCCGCTATAGTTGGGGCGGCACGAGATCTCTATAGACTTCATCGTGCCGCCCCAGCGGTTGGCCCAGCAGTAAAAGCGCCGCCGCCGGGGCCCGTCCTGTTGGGAGACAGCCGTGTACACACCGGCCGTCTCCTCCGTCCACCGGACCTGTGCAATAGGAAGATGGGCCCCCCGACCTATCTTCCCTGGTCCGGTTACAGAGGGAGGAAGTGGTCAAACTGACGCCTCCTCCTGGCCGTCCTCCGTTGGCGGAGACGGCCACTTTGAGGGTCCTGCTCACGGACCGGACCCTCTCCGCCGCCTCCTTCTGCAAGACGACCTCCTCGCAGAAGGAGGCCACAACATCCACACATCCTCGCTACCGAGCATGGCCGCAACTACGCTCGGCAGCGAGAGATCCTGTCCCACCGCTGCAGCCAACGTGCGACGCTTCTCCTCCCACGCAGCACACTCAGATAGAGTGTGCTGCGCGGTATCCGGGTCAACGTCGCACTGATGGCATACGGCGGTCGGCTCCCTGCGCGCTATCCGGTGCAGGTACCAACCGAAGCACCCGTGCCCGGTCAGCCCCTGCACCAGACGGAACTTCAGGGAGCCCCATCGTCTATTACACCAATACGGCAGGACCGGGCGGACGGCGTCGATCATGTATCGACCATACCGCGCGTCCGCCAGATCCCGCCTCCACCTTTCTACAACTTCCTCCCTCATCGCTCTTGTCATTTCCTCTATTTCTCTGGGAGCTGGAGGCTCCCCCGACCGTTTCTTAACCGCCATATATTACGTATACGGCGGCAAGCACCTCCGCTTCCAGCTCCCAGGGAAGGGAGCCGGCCAGCACCATGGCCGCCGCTGAGGACACCGTGCGGTATCCTCGTATCGCCCTCAACGCTACGGTACGCTGCGCGGCTCGCAGTGCGCGGATGTTGGTGGCGCTGAGGGCGTCGACCCACAACGGTGCCCCGTAGGCGGCCATGGACCTGATGACCCCCATATAGAGGCGGCGGCAGGCGGCACCCGGCCCCCCCGTGTTGGGGAGGAGTCGTCCAAGCGCCGCTGCCGCCTTGACTAAGCGCGGTCCGAGCCCCTTAAAGTGGGGCTCGAACCGCCAGCGTCCGTCTAGGGTGAGGCCCAGATACTTCATCTAGGCCCCCACCCTGACACGGACGTTTTGCGACCTATATGAGCTAACCTAAGCTAAGCTAACTATTCATACATATATGAGTTGTTGTTGTAATTATATTGCTATTTCGTCGTTGTACTAAATATTACCCTTTGTAACAGATAGACGTTAAAAATTGACATTAAAAACGTTTGTAGTTAAGGCAAATGTCGTGAAGAAACCATAGCATGATTGTAGGGCTTTTTCTAAGGCTACCCTCAAGTTGAAAATCAGTCGTCAAGCAATGTTGGTGTATTCCAGCAGCTGCACCTGAGAGTCAGTGTCTCTAGGTTTAGCGTGTTTACCATCTTAGCATTGTCTAGCACATTGTCATTTAATACCAGATGATATTGTGGTAAAACGGTTTAATGTTTAGTGGGTTTTTATGTCTTCTCGTGTTCCTGATGTGTGAGTGTAGGATGGAGAAAATAATACTCCAGAATATACACTAATAATAAAGGATTTATTAATTTGGAAAAATAGACATGGGTTAGCGACGGAGGCTCTACAACGACTGACTCGAGTGGGGGCTGTGGCTAACTACGTAGTACTTTTCGATACAAAAAACGTTGTCAGCATTACCACTACAACGGTAATCCTTTTTTTTTATTGTTGCTTAACAAAGTGACTACACTATGCCTAATGGTAAGCATAGTACAATCCAAAAACAATGGCAACCACCGAAAGACAAACTATCCATCGCCGGTCGCCGCTGTCTCTTCTCTCTTGACGTTACGTTTGAAGGACGCCATGTCATAGGAAGGAGAGAACACACTGGCCGGGAGATTGTACCACAGCTTCACGGTACGGCAAAGATATAACGTTGCGAAATTTTTAGTTCTTGGCCAGATACAATTCACCGTGAAACTGTGGCTCTGAAGCCTAGCACGCGTGGTTCGGTTATGGAAAGGGGAGAAAGGGATTATATTTAAAAAAAAAATAAGACTTATATAGTATAACAAAAAAGTAATTATACCTACTCTATTAATTCTATGGGTAGCCGCAATTCTCAAATTAATAATCTATCACTAAGCACCAGTGAATATTTAGTCCATAACATAAAAAAAATATATATTAAGATCCAAAATGACTATAAGTACAACAATCAGCAATGTAATGCGTTATTCTTACGTAATCGATAACAATATATTAATCACTAGTAATAATAACTATTTCGCTGTTAATTATACATTATTCGTTGTTATTATTGACGATAGCAATGGTAGGTAGGTATGGTAGAAGGGGAGGTAGGCCTCCGGCGCTCTCACTGACCGAACGGAACACAACAATGCAAGCACTATTACTTCACGTGGGTGTTTCTGCGTCGGTCGGGTCTGGGTCGGGGTTCTCGGTCGGGTGGTACTACTACCCTCGGCGAGCGGACCTATTTATGCTGAAACCAGTAATAATTTCAGCGTGGCTCTACCACCTACTAATTTATGATATATGATAGAATTTGTATATTATATAAATGCGAAAGTAAGTTTGTTTATTACGGTTTTACCCAACTGATCATCATGAGCTTTTGCTAATACGTTGTCAGGGGTAAAAAAAGGATTCATATAGGGTAACTTTCATTCAATAGAAATGTACTGTTTCCATGGTATGGATCAAATCTATTTATATATACGTATGTAATATACACGTTTGATATATCGGACATGACAAATACAAATTTCAGAACTTGTCGGAATCATTTATGGACGAACCCTATACTTTTCATATACCTAATGTAAGAAAGGATATTAATGTTAGTTTGTTGTTAGTTATTTTTATGTTACTTTCCTTACATTACGTACTGTTTTATGTCATAGGAGGCAAACGAACAGGTGGGTCACCTGATGTTAAGTGATCACCACCGTCCATAGACACTAACAACACCAAGGGAGTTGCAAGTGCGTTGCCAGCCTGTGTTTAAGGGGAAGTGGGAAAGGAAGAGAAGAGAGGTGGGGAGGGTAGATGGGCCTCCGACGCTCTCACTGACCGAATGAAACTAACAATGCAAGCACTGTTACTTCACGCCGGTTTTCATGAGAGGGTGTTAACCCGGGCGAGCCGAGCCATGTATGCTAAAACCAGTAATAGCTTCAATGTGGCTCTACCACCTACAGAAGTCTAGACTCTACACCTACCACCTAAGATAAAACAAAAGCAAAATAAAAATTTCGCAACCTCTCAATACAAATTCAGTACACGATAAATAAGTACATTTTTTTTATATAAAAGACCCGAGAACATCAAAATGGTAAAGGTACACAGTCCCCAGAGCGTCGTGGGCTACGATAATATAATGTAAACGAGCCGATATTGACTCTATTTACTTTTTAATAAAGTTGAAAATTGTTCGGTGTTTACGCCATCAGTAATTCAGTTAAAACCGACGGGCGGGTTTTATTTTTAAAGGGTTTTATTGAAAACAATGTTTTGATGTTGTTATTTCATTTAAGAATTTCCATTGAAACATTTATAATACGTATATGTATATATATACTTATATTATTTTCTCGACA
Organism: Antheraea yamamai; assembly: GCA_036509395.1. Lineage (NCBI taxonomy): Eukaryota > Metazoa > Arthropoda > Insecta > Lepidoptera > Saturniidae > Antheraea > Antheraea yamamai. Next base: position 8,058,019 of record AP028450.1, read on the forward strand.
ACAAAATATAAAAGAAAACAATATGCGTCGAATACATGATATATATTTGAAACTTATAACGAAAATATACGCACAGATTTACGGTAAATTCAGTAACCAATAGTTTAGCTTACCTTGTAAATACGCCAGTACAATTATATTATACTACTAGCGGCACGCTCCGGCTTCGCACGGGTATAAAATATATAGCCTATGTCATTCACTGAAAAAATTATTAAAATCGATCCAGTAGTTTTGATTTATTCATTACTGCCCGTGGCCCGCCTGCGTAAGTTGCAATGTAAGCTGAAAAAATGTAATTATTTACAACATCACATTAGAAACCTCAAAAATAACAGTATTTCTCCACTATTTAATGGATGTTATTATAGATATAAACCTTCCTCTTCAATCACTCTATCTATTAAAAAAAACCGCATCAAAATCCGTTGCGTAGTTTTAAAGATTTAAGCATACATAGGGATATAGGGACAGAGAAAGCGACTTTGTTTTATACTATGTAGTGATGATATTTTAAATGAAATACGAACTTCTATGGCATTAATGAAATAATTGCATAATAATCCATGCAGTATTTGGCTATAATTATTGAGTTTTCGGTAGGTGGTAGACCTATATTACGTAAAATGCTACCAATATTACACAGTATAAAGTCAAATAACACAAGATTATGAATAAAATACAAAGTCACTACATGACAGACTAAGATTCCATCAAAAACTCTTAAAAAATACATTGAAAACCAGAATCCTTAGGCTTTTTAGCGTATTTGTAGAAAAAGTTGTTTTAATAAAGATCATTTTTTAATCCAGTTGGTCATTGTCCGTTAAAGAAGTTAACTCTATTACGACTTACAAAGTCTGCAAAGGCACGTTTACTATTAAATATTTAAAAAAAAGTGTGTTGTGTACTTATGTACACGCGTTAGAAGTTATACTTCTTTGGCGTAACAAGATAAAAATCTTTTCAAAAATTTTATCTTTCGCCTTATTCTACGTTTGTAGAAAAAACGACACTAACAATAGAAAAAAGGTGTTTAATACATTGAAAGTTTTAATACAAAGAAATACAAAGAAACAAAATGTTGACTATAGCTAACTTCAGAGTGCCGGTTTTTCGTGACGGTGTGCGCGCGCATCGTAAAAATTTACTCTCATCATTTTTCCTTAACGCGCCAAAAGAAGTATAACTTAAAAAAAAATATTGTTAATTTCATTAGCGAATAGCGTACAATTACTTAAAAAAGAGTCATTTTAATTTATTGATAACATCATTATCGGATAAAATGAATTATACTTTAATTAGACATGTTTTTAACATTAAAACGCCCTGGTATCACAAATACGTGTTCAAGGCGCGTAGGTTCTAAACCTATTTAATATGAAACTGTGACATGAAAGTCACTTAAAGATATGTAAGCAAATGGAAAGCAACAATACAGCTCCGTGTACATAAATATATCACGTGACTGGTGATATACGGTTAGATGACGCGACGGGCGTGTCACGCGCTTAATGCGTGTTTGACATAAGTTATTGGCGAAAACAGATATTTATAGTTAAATTCCCGTACAGGTATTTCTTATTAGAATGAAGTTTCTTAACATGGCTTTCGGTATTACCGGTAGAAATCGTCACATAAGAAGAAACGTTATACCCGATCCATGCAACTGCTTGTCTCCCTCCTGTCTATTTCTGTTGCATACGAGTGTTGAAAACAGACGTGTATTTGGAGATTATTAGACCGGAGTTCCTTATCGCGGCTTGTGATAGACAAGAACTGGTAGAAATCGTCACGTAAAGAAAAAGCGTTATGCCTGATCCATAACCTTTTCTTTCCATCTCTGTTTCTTTCTATTGAATCCGAGTGTGTGTGTGCATGTGAGTATTGAGGGTAGACAAGCATCGAGTGCTTCTGGTTGTATAAATGTAAACTTATTCAACTTGTGGCTAGCCAGATTATAAGAAAAAAGCCTACCACCATTATATATCTAAGTGATATCGAAGTTTTAATAATGATTACATCATCATTGCCTTTTGATATCATAAAACGCAACCACATCAAATATGATGTACGTCAAATATGAATTGAACAGTATCATACACTTTATATCGCCACTTTAAATAAACTAATTTCCCGTAAAAACATCATTTGGTAGTTTCTTTAATCAGTTTCTTTGATGAAAAATCTGAGATTTAGGACAACAGTGCGGCGGAGGCACGGAATTTTTTTTTTATTATTCAGGCCAGTAAATGGGTGATTCTTCCTTGTTTGGGATCTCATTTTTCCAATTGTTGTAAACGTAATTGGCCTTATCACTGATTTATTCAAAATTTTCTTAGTATCCTCTGAATGTAATTTTATATAATATACACTTTATTTTCTAACGGTGTAAAAAAAACTGTTCTTATGCATTATTATTTGTAAATATATCTAATTTCATATTAAATATAATTTACTTTTACAAATAAATTAAGAAAGCCTTTACTAGAGTAAATTACTACTATCAGGTGTGTTTCAAAAATTATAATTTGAACGTCTTGGCTTGTTTAATTCATACGGCTTCTTTATCTATTTAGTAGGCATAATTGCAATAATTTATTATTAGCATTTAACTGTTATTTATTTATTTTGTTATATACATCTTTGCAACTACCGTTTTGTATAATTGTATGGTCTGTGTATTGTGTGTGTGAATGCGTTTTCTTTTTTATGTATAATGTAATTAATTAATCAATTAATTCAGAATAAATCGCTTCCGTTTATGCCTTGTAACGCATCCTAATGTCCGCTCGTTTGTCTGGAGCTATCAAATTAGTGGGAAGATTGCCCCTTTACTTCACTAACGGGGCTTAATGCTTCGAGGCCGGGTTACGTTGCGTTTATATACATTTACTATAACATTATAAATATAATCTTATTCGTTTGTCACCATTTTTAATGTCTCCAAAGGTATTGTGTTTATACTGCATCCGTTTCTTTTTATATTATTCAAATATTTTCTTTTATTTCGCTTTAGTATACTGCCGTACTATAGAAACGACAAATATAATATGATCTAGGAATAACTGTGATCACTAAGAGAGTGGGAGATCCACGAAGCATGGTTGTAATTATGTCACAGTGAAATTGATGGGGAGTTATGTGGGATTGAAAGGTTGAGATGGATTTTTATAAAAAAAAAGTAGGGGGGGGTGAAAAAAAAAAAATTTTTTTTTTTTAGGGGGGGGTAAAATATGAAAAAAAAAAAAAAAAAAAAAAAAAAAAAAAAAAAAAAAAAAAAAAAACAGAAACCCAAAAAAAAAAAAAAAAAAAAAAAAAAAAAAAAAAGAAAAAAAAAAAAATTTTTTTTTAAAAATTAAAAAAACAAAAAAAAAAAAAAATAAATAACAAAATTGTACTTTTGGGATTTTTTACAAGTCACAAAGATTTTTTTACTCGTGATTTTTAATTGGATAAAAGAGGATACTCTGAAGTTCCTAGAACGCCTTTAAAATTTTTTTTTTTGCAACCAAAAATTTTACAAAATTAAAAAAGGGGACTCGACACGTTGTGTAAAATTTTTTTTTTTAAAAATTTTACCCCCAATCGTTTTTTTCACTACTATACATAGCGATCATCATTAACATGCAAATGACGGAACTATCCATAAGTGACTGTCCGTTGTTTTCGTTATAATTGCATAAGAATATTTATAAAGGTCGAGACTAACGTCGAATCAAAATTTAGCATTAACACTGCAATTTGCCATTATGCAAGTGTTTTTTATGTCGTTTTAATACATTGTAGATTTTAGTGTTTGACCACAATCCTATTTGATGTTAAGGAATATATAGTCTAAGATGATAAACACGCTAAACCTAAGGAACTGGTTCTCAAATGCAACTGCCGGAACACACGACTAGATGTTTGGCGATAGATTTTCAATATGAGGGTTGTGGATAGTCAGGCGGTCTTGGAAAAACCCTATAAGCGTGTTTTAGATCACGACGTTTTCCTTCGCAAGTTCAGACTCGATCGTCAAAATTCGTAGCTACGACGATCATCGTTTTACTATCGATTTACTAATTTCTCTTACCTTTTTGCTCTTCTGGAACACACAGTTAGAGGACAGAGAGGTAATCAAATCGAGCACTTCAAAATAGTTCGCCTCAGTTTTCAAAAGAGATAAATTTAATTTGACTGAAGAAGGCGTTACTTTGCGGAAATTCATAATTAATTATTCTAGTGGACGTTACTTAGCACTTCCGACTGGAATATATTGGCAGTTACCACGTCTTACTGCAACAAAAAAGGTTTGATTTTATTTGTTCGAGTGTACTTGAAAAAGTTACACCTGAAACTAGTAATAGAGAGAGAGCAAAATATTTTTTTTTTTATAATGTAGGGGGCAAACGAACAGGCGGGTTACGTGATGGTAAGTGATCACCGCCGTCCATAGATAGTGGCAACACCAGGGGAGTCGCAAGTACGTTGCCGGCCTTTTAAAGAGGTAGGCCTCCGGCGCTCTCACTAACCGATCGAAACGCAACAATGCCAGCACTATTACCTCGCGAACCAACCCATTCATGCCGAAACGAGTAATAGCTTCAGCGTGTCTCTACCACCTAGTAACTAAAACTAATTGAAAACGTGTTTCTTGATTGACGGTTGACACAGTTAATATGTTATAAAATATATCATTATTTAAAATATGCTGCAGATTAACGTGTACGTTTTTCGTTGCAGTAAGACGTGGTAGCTGCCAATCTATTCCAGGCAGAATTGCAAAGTAATGCCCACTATAATATAAATTTAATACGGTCTTTTTCAGGTTATCCGCTAGACAGCAAAAACATAAGAGTTGCATAATGCCTAGTTTTACTCGGCAGTTATAACGTACGTGATTCTTAAGCATAACAACAGACGAAAGCAACTCGCATTAAAGCGATGCCAAGAGTCGTAAACTGTGGAATTTACTTCAAAACAACTTTAATACCTTTTCGCTTAATGTCGTCTGCTCTGAGAAGACGTTGCGTGGATTACTAGAGGCAATATGAGAGGGTTATGTGACTATTAATGAAAGCCCTTAGGGACTAGTAAGTTTAAAAGTACTGTTTTTTAAATTGTATTAACTCATATTTTAGGTTCTTCTCTATTTTATTAGATATTTTGACTTTAATCAATGGGTACAATGAGGGTGATCTTTTGCTCACTCACCTCACTCAAATCACCAAATTCAATTCCAAGATGGCAATCTCTGATTATGTGTCAGTAATAACCAAGTCTTACCAAATGTTAAAACCTGATTAATTATTACCCTTAAACTGTCTTTCTACTTGTTCTGGCAACCAGAAAAATGGTACATGTGCGCAAGAATCAACAAATATTTTGTATTTATTTATTTTTGCCTCTTTTATTTTCAGTTATAATCCGCGTCAAACTTTTTAACCGCTCTGAAGTAGATGCGCAGAACACAAATTTAGGTATCAGACGGACGTAGTAAGGTAAAAGGGGAGCATGCTCGCCCGCGCGCGCACCTCGCCCCCTATTTCACCCACGTTGACACAGGTGTGCTGTCATTATTAGTTGCAGTACAGTTGCACTCAGAATTCAATTTAGTTTTGTTGTTGGTAATTACATGTTATTGCTATTTTCATTGTTTTATTTTTCTTGTATATTTGTCTTTATTAGAAGACATCCACTTCGAAAAATGATGTTTCTATGGAAGGCGTTGTTTATATAATAAATATATATAATACCTGCACAATATATGCTACAAGATATATCCCATAGATAGAAATAAATACTGCATAATGCGGATCATTCAATTAAAGTAAGCGATCACCCAAAACTCACAAATCAGGTGATTAAATGTTATTTGGATTTAATTATAACTGACAAATACATAATGTAGCGAATTGTTAATTTTCTAGCTTTATCTATTGTTCAGCTACTATCGTCCATTTCTAGTTTTTACTGTTGTTATATTATCGCAGTAATGATTCAATTTTTATTATCTGTTTATTTTTATCTCTAATATTTTGCAAATATTCTATACGTATGTAAAATAAAGAGGTTTACGTAAATTAGCTGTCAAAGCGTTTACAAGATGACACAATCGAAGTCGTATCTTTATTCTACAAAATCTTTTTAAAGTTGTAATGTGGTCGTTGTACTGCCACATTCTTATTACTTAATGTAATAGGCAAATACCTCCTAGAATCATAATTGATTAAAAACGTACTATACTGTACGTATAGTATATATATCGTAACAAAGATGAATAAATGTCAATGTTAAATTCTTTTGGTAATATTTTGAATTTGTTTTGAATTACCTTCTTGACTGTATTATGCGCAAAGCCGAATTCAGAGCTACATTCAGAGCGGCCATAACATTTGACGCTGACTATACTTCTATGTTATCTTTTACACTACTCTCCTACTAATTACGTATTTTATGTTACAAGCTATAAACCTCACGTCTGCTGCCAAACCTATTCTAAAATCCCTGTTCCTTGTCAAAATTAAAGTTAGAACTTCAATTGCATTATAAACTGCTAAAATCAAGTTATACTTCTTTTGGCTCGTTAGGGAAAAATGATGAGAGTAAATTTTTATGATGCGCGCGCACACCGTCACGAAACCTGAAATTAGCTATAGTCAACATTTTGTTTCTTTGTATTTGTTGTTTTTTATTTCTTTGTATTAAAACTTTCAATGTATTAAATACCTTTTTTCTATTGTTAGTATCGTTTTTTCTACAAAAGTAGAATAAGGCGAAAGATAAAAATTTTGAAAAGATATTTATCTTGTTACGCCAAAGAAGTATAACTTCTAACGCGTGTAAATAAGTACACACACACTTTTTTTATTAAAATATTTATAACATACAGATATTATATTTATTTTTATTTATCAACAAAAACAGGAAGAATGGACAAATAATTAACTTTTAACTTTATTTTTGGCAACCAATCTTTTAGATTATTACTGCCATTGTCGAGTAGTTAATAGTATTACAAGTTCTTCTTCCATTGCATTTTTGGCAATTAGTCTTCTAGTAGACTATTACTGCCATTGTCAAGTGAGTATCGATATTACAAGTTTCTTGATATAATTTCAATGAACTAACAAGATGGTGGAGTGTGGAGTTTTTGTGGCATCTCAGAATTCATAATCCGTGGTATTATTTTCCATTCACTTCACTTATGTACAAATAAACAAACTATATTAAATGAAACACCACCAATTTTACAAAACATAGAGTCAAATAACACAAGATTAACTTATTGAAGAATTTACTTTTATTGAAATTGATATTTAGCAAATTTTTGCTGTGCTTTACAAATACATTATTAAAGAGTTGGACATTGACAATAAAGATGATAAATTAATAATCATGATCGACCGACTATGTCCTCGTCAAATAAATCGAACCCATCGACTAACTGGTCATCTGTACGAAGTATAATGCTTTGTAATAATATTGGTGTAGAGCACGATTTTGCCATTGAATATCAAGGAACATTACACATTTTCATTAGCTTTTGGTTGCGTTTCACTAAAAGTCTTCAGTACTACTAATTTTTATAATTGGAAAGACTTTAAGAGCTACGTGAAATAAGGTATTATAAAGCAAATCCTCTTTATTATTGTGGTTTTAATCTATACTAATATTAAAGTAAAGTTTGTGAGTTTGTGACGTTGTAGAGGGTAATCTCAGGAACTACTGGACCGATTTGAAAAATTATTTCAGTGTTATATAGCTAATTTATCGAGGAAGGTAGAGGAAGACTATCATATTTATATCTCGCTAAGACCAATAGGAGCGGAGCACCAATGAAGAATGTTTCAAAATCGAGGTTTTTTTCCTCGTGAGAGCTTCCGCTGCGTGTTAGCGTTAGCCCAAACTATTTCACGCGGACGAAGTCGCGGGCTGAGGCTAGTAATTTGTAAAGCTATTTAATGAAGAGGCACTTCAAGGTGTAAGAGATGAGCAAATGCAACTGCTTGGATACAGTGACAGAAATATTTGCGATATGATACAGTTATTATTTCTGGTTTATCTCGTGAATGGTTTAGGATTACGGTTATTTATTTTGTATATTTAAAGAATATCGCTAGGGTGTGAATACTAAGATGACATCAGACAGGGGAGAGTGAAAAAGGAAAACATGTTGTGCCGACCCTACTTAGACGGTATAAGTGTAAGAAGAACGAATATCACTACGTGATAGTAGGAGTTTTATGTATAGCATTTGTGCCTACAAAATATCACATTGGCTTATAGAAACAATCAATGTGTAGCTCTCCAGTATGTCATCCTCTTTAACAGACTTGCTGAAACGTTTAAATTTATTCGTCAATAGAGTATGTCACTCAAAAAATAGAACGATCACTTATAAATCATTACATAGTATAAAACAAAGTCCCCTACCGCGTCTGTCTGTCTGTCTGTTCGCGATAAACTCAAAAACTACCGAACGGATTGTCATGCGGTTTTCAGCAGTGGGTAGAATGATTGATGAGGAACGTTTTAGTATATAATTTGTCAAGGATTTTTTCATAATCAGGGCGGGACAACGTCTGCCGGGCCCGCTAGTAAGAAATAATTTATAAATACCATAGGTGGAGTTAAAATTAAGCAGTCTATTTTACGCATTCCGAATGTTATTATTACGCTGTCCAAGTGAGTCTGGACTCCTACAGTGATGTTCTGACGTATTGTTGCCAGCAATTCGAGCGAATTCGAGCGACACCTATTATGGATTTTTTTTTTCAGATAATGATACATGTCAAAGTTTGGCTACAATATAATTTTGGATCCAAATTAATTCTCCACAATTAATTCTACAAAATCTGTATTATATCATTCGCTCTCCGCGCTACATATAAGCTTAGTAACTGTTATATTCTGGACAGTATTATCGAAGTCACATAGTTAAATGTACGCAATCGTAATCGTCTTCTATACATATAATAAGAATGTAAATCTAACGTGTTTGTACGTATTCGATTTTCGTGAAAAAAAAATTGCAGGTGTCTAGGAATAAGTAATAGAATACATTTCAAACATTTTTAGAAATATCTGACTGTCTGCGTGTTTTTATGAACACGCATCACTGTTAAAGTACTGGGTTCACAATAAATCCTCAGCAAGAAAATCGTAAAGCATGTCCTCGAGAGTAACTTAGTGATTATTTCATTAAAATCAGTCCATTCTATCAAAAGTTATTGTAGTTTTAATGACGACGCGGCGTAAGTACAAGAGAAAAGGAGACAAGTAAATAGACTTCATACGTTCAGATGACTTTATCAATCACTGTTTTTTACGTAAGCTTCCACGCAGACGGAGTCGCGGGCGCAGCTAGCAATAAAATAAGAGTGTTTGTGGACGAGTTCAATCTGAGTCACCCAAAATTTCGGCCTAAATATTTTGCCTTACGAATGTCGTGTCTTTATTACACGCCCATTAGCTTATAACTAGAGGACGACTAGTGGTTGAAATTGGGTGATAATAAGGTTACAGTCTTTTTCCTGGACATGGTTTTATCTGTATTGAGTATTTTACAAATATTGCACGTTGTAGACACTAGGAGCGTGAAGTATGGCGAATAAAACAAAAATAAACAATTTCCAAAAAAAAATTGGTAAAATCTCGTGAATGGCTACGAAATAAAATAGTTTAAGAAACAGAGGAGAATAAGCTACTAAACTGAATATCCTGGTATATTTATATATATAGATTATACTATGGCAACTAGATAAATATTACAATAACACTCATTATAAACATAAGTAATTATGTACCAACAACCCATTACCCCGATTAAAGCTCCAAGACCTCGAAATCTCCGATGGCATTGAAAGTGTTAGGGGATAAAATCGGGCCACAAAATGGGGTTTGGCCGGTAAACATAAAACCGCTAAGGACGAATAGGTAATTACGGACTATGATCGATAGCCTTGGTAATGCCATAGTTAAATATTATGTTAGTGAGTCTAATTCACTTAGGGTTCTTTGTTATATATATATATAAAAAAAGATTATAGAACATTAAGCCTAAGTGCTTTTATATTGCTTCGAATTTCAATAAATTTGCAAGTCGGTTGGTGTCTACAGATTCGCTCTTTTTTAAATTGTTTTTGTTATTTCATGAAAAGTATGTGCTTGAATTCGTTGTCTATAGTAATATTATAAAGAGGTAAAGTTTTGAGTTTGCGAGGTTGCTGGGGGTAATCTCAGGGACTACTGGTCATATTTGAAAAAATCTTTCAGTGTCAGAGAGCACATTTATCGAGGAAGGTTATAGGCTATATATCATCACGCTAAGAACAGCAAGAGTGGAGCACCAATGAAGAATGTTATAAAATCGAGGTTTATTTTCCTTTTTAGAGCTTCCGCTGCATATTAGTTCGTTAAGTGATGTTTATTGGTCATATTATCAACAACAATTATGAATTCTTATCAATATGTAATGATAACTGACTTACAGCTACGCGTGTTACACATCCACGTGCTGCTTAGATCGATGACTAGGCGGTGACCCAGATAAACATCGCACGAACCTAAAGAGCTGACGCTGCAACACGTGCAACCCACTGCCCGCTGTTGCGACACCACCTAGCCACGAGGCGCTGCAGCACTTGCTCAGCATATTTAGTGTACGACTGTGGCATCGCGCCCAAGGAGGACAGTTCTGTTGATAACATCGATCGGTCGTCACCTCTCTAATATTAGTTTAATTGTAACTTAAATTGTAATTTCAATTATATTAAAATATATACAGTAAAGTGTTGCATTTTTTGAACCCATTGTAGCCTTCGTAATTCGCGTGGCCGGGTCAGCTAGTCTTTTATATTTTTATAACTAACAGCTATTTTTTTATGTCGATTTTAAGTTACTCATATATTTAATAGTATCATTATAGTTTAGACACCGTTGGAATATTATATCGGTACATAGCCCAGATCATACTTTGAAAAGTTCGCTCAAATCAGTTCAGCTATCTCGGATGTTATCCCGACAAATAATAGACCCTTAAATTTTGCCTATACCTATTTTAGATATAATAAAAATGGTAAACAGCGACAGGAACTTTTCACTTTATGTTGTTCCACAATATTATAAATTAATTAAATGTTAATAGATGAATGCCGATCAAAAACAACAACGATAATGTTAGGAAACACCACGAAAAATTGAAAACACAATAATATATAACAATATGATTTCCATAGTTATTCTGTAAACGTTATAAAATAAAGTAGCTTAACAAACTACGCAATGGATTTTGTTATAATAATCATTATCGTTTATAGAATTTCTTCCACAATGCTGATATGTATAATCTATACTTTTATACTAATATTAAAAAGAGGTAAAGTTTGTGAGTTTGTGACGTTGTGACGTTGTAGGGGGTAGTCTCAGGAAGTACTGGTCCGATTTTAAATAATTTTTCAGTTTTATATAGTTCATTTATCAGGGAAGGTTATAGGCTGGATATCATCACGCTAAGATCTATAAGAGCGAAGCACCAATGAAAAATGTTTCAAAATCGGGGTATTTTTTCCTCTTGAGAGTCCGCTGCGTGTTAACGTTAACCCAAAGTAACTATTCCACGCGGACGAAGTCGCGGGCAGAGGCTAGTTTATTTATAAACTGGAGAACAGTCGATGTATAATTCTAATAAATTTGTAAAACAAAAACTCTTCGGATGCTTACATTGGTAAAAGTGACTACACCTTGTGAGATATATCAAAATAATGTATTACGAAATTGTACATCTCTAAAATACCTACAAAAACTCTGTGGTAGTAAATATTTATCTCCTAAGGATAAGTCATAATAATCATTTTTGTCTTTAACTTATTATTAAATAACAATTAATTATTTACGACGCTACGTAATTTACGACGATATATTATCGATATAAACCCAATTAAATATTTCAGTCAGGTTGGTTATTTAAAATAGATGAAAAAGGCCGTTTACGGCATATAATTTAAATCCATGTTTTAGAAGATTATTATTAGATTATTATATATAAGGATTTATTACAAATTTAAAATGACGCGTACCAAAAAAAAGTTGTCTATCTGAAGACTCTTATGCAGCTTAGCTTCTATGATTTTGATGAACTGTAAAAATCAAAACTGCAAAAAATAGATCAAAATCATTTACACAATTATGATTTCACATTAGACCATTGCTTTCCTCGGAAGTCAGGGCATGTCGTTAGAGTAATATGAAGTAAGAATTAATGAATGTATCCCTTCCGACAATAACGCCATGTTACCAGTTCGTTTGTAATTACCGCCCTTGAGAACCAGGTCAGAATGTCACCTTTAACCGTAATTATTTAGTTATATTAGCAAGGATACTATTTAGTTATACATTACACTATGGTTATAGTATATGGCCTTCGCGATAGGCGCCTTGCAGTCTGCCTTTTATAATATTCGCTTATATTTTAAATCGTATTTCGTGTGAAAGAAAATTGTACGTAATTATACGTCTAAATCAAAGTAACATGCTCGACTTAAAAGCGCTCTTATATTTAGTTATCGTGCAAAAGTAATTAACATAAATTCAAAACAACAGTCATACCAACTTCTAAACTTACTATTGCTGAATATTTGAGTGGACGTTACTTTGCACTTCCGCCTGAAATTAATTGGCCGCTGCCACGTCTCAAGATGAAACATGTACCCACCACAAACGATTACACGTGTTTGCTCCTTCACGGGGCATTTTCAAACTTATGTAGACACTTCCGATGACAGACCACTCGCACGCTTACAGTTTCATTTTAAGAATGGCAACGGCCAATAAATTCCAGGTGGAAGTGCAAAGTAACGTCCTCTCAAATACTTAACGTTTCTGTAAAGTAACACCTTCATCAATCAAACACTATTTTTTGCTAAATTTATCTTAAATGAAAACGCAGTTTTAAATATTAATCTATCTAATTTTTTAGTGATTTTAAATGCCAGAAGTTATAGAGTCTCATAGTAAACATAGATTCTGCGTGTCGGATACACAATCACTGCCTATTATAAAACAAAGAACAAAGTCCTCTGCCTGTCTGTCTGTCTGTTCGCGATAAACTCAAAAACTACTGAACGAATTGTTATGCACTTTTCACCAGTACATAAAGTGATTCATGAGGAAAGTTTAGGTATATAATTTGTCAAGGTTTCTTTTATTATCAGGAAGGGAATACGTCCGCCGGGTCCGCTAGTAGTTCATATTGTGATTGTTACACGTTAATTTGCAACATAGTTTAATGAATTTGAACTATTATATTTCACAGCTACATACCATAAATGTCAACCGACTGTAAAGTCACCGTCAATGAGCGAAGCGTTTAATCAATTTTTGTAGTTTCAAAACTTGTTCAGAATTAATGTTAATTATCACTATCCTAGACATAGGTATATTGTCATTTCATTAGTTCTTTATACTGTGTAAGTAAGCACTGAGGTAGTTATATGGTGGGTTAAGGTTCCAAATATGTTGCTGGTGATAAACCTCATTTCACACACTGTTAGTTACTATTTATATATCTAATGTATACGTTACATGTTACTGTAAGTGGCGTGCGTGTCGTACTTACAATTGTTTTTAAAGAGTATTTCTATAATTTTACATAATTCCACAACTTTATATTTCTTTAATACAATTTTTAAAAACGCGTGCGAAGCTGTTGTTACAATTAGTTATACATAAATGCCAACTTTCATGAAGAACGCTGGAGTAATTTTGGAGTTCATCGTGGATAAACATCATGACACAGGATGTTTATATATTTATAAACATACTAGCGGGCCCGGCAGACGCTGTCCCGCCTTGACTATAAATAAAATCTTGACAAATTATATACTAAAACCTTCCCCATGAATCACTGTATCCACTGGTGAAAACCGCATGAAAATCCGTTCATTAGTTTTTGAGTTTATCGCGAACAGACAGACAGACAGACGCGGTGGGGGACTTTGTTTTATACTATATACTATATAATGATAATGATACAACGGGTAAACCAGCGTATGGTACAATGTATTATAGATATGGGTTAACATTTAAATCTCTAAATTAGTGTTTATGACCTTTATAATGGCCACCTTTATTAACACCGAGACCAAAACCGTAAAATTAAAATTTCGTTATAAAAAAGATTCCGTGTTCAAGCGGACTTATACGGTTGTGTTTTTAAATGTTATAGGTTATAATTAGCTGCTATAAATAATGATTTTTAAAAATACTTTACAGTTTTTTGTCATATAAAATTTCCTTATATTGTTTTTTTCTTTAATAACACTATATATTAAAAACAATGTCTTGGGTTAATTAAATCAAAAGAATAAATGTGTCTATTTCTGAAAGCGCTTTATGAAATACTAGCCTCAGCCCGCGACCTCGTCCGCGTGGAATAGTTACTTTGGGTTAACGCTAACACGCAGCCGGAGCTCTCAAGAGGAAAAAATACCCCGATTTTGAAACATTATTCATTAGTACTCCGCTCCTATGGGTCTTAGCGTGATGATATATATCCTATAACCTTCCCCGATAAATGAGCTATATAACACTAAAAGAATTTTTAAATCGGACCAGTAGTTCCTGAGATTACCCCCTACAACGTCACAACGTCACAAACTTTACCTCTTCATAATATTATTATTATTATAATATATATATATAGTATTATAGTATAAGTATAGATATAAGGAAATTTAAGGAAACTAGCAATCCGCCCCGACTTCGCATGGGTGCAATATACTTATGTAAATATCTTATTAGGCTATGATGTTTAAATTTATTTAAAGTCATAAAATCTACACACAGACAGGTCTTTTGTTTTGCGTAATTTTAATTCTGTGATATATTTTAGATTATTCATTGTAATATTTGAAATGATATACTCTAAAGGGTAATTTTGATCTACATAGAACGCTTTACGTAACTATAATATAGGGGGCAAACGAACAGGCGGGTCACCTGATTTTAAGTGATCACCACCGTCCATAGAAAGTTGCAACACCAGGAGAATCCCATGATCACCGCCGTCCATAGACACTAGCGACACTAGGGAAGTGGCAAATGTGTTGCCAGCCTGTGTTTGGTGGGAAGGAGAGGAGGGGAAAGGAGAGAAGGAAGGGAGGTAGGCCTCCGGCGCTCTCACTACCGAACGAAACGCAACAGTGCAAGCATCGTTACTTCACGTGGGTGTTTCTGTGGGTCCGGTGGTAGCACCCCGGGCGAGCCGACCCATTCATGCTTAAAGCAGTAATAGCTTCAGCCTGGCTCTACCATCTATTAACATTTTAATTTAAATAGACAAAGGTTAGAACTATGTTGATTAAAAAAGCGCCGCGAAAAATATTTTTTAATAAAATGTAAAAAATAAAAATAATTACTACAGGTTATCGGTATTATGTAGCATTATGTATTATGTAGTCATGTATAATGTGACCTTGATAACACGTGACATTAAAAAGCTATTCAAATAAAATCAAGATTATTATAACAAGGTAGACCAATAACGGGACAATGAAAACGAGGAAAGGAGACTTCCTACAATGAGCCTATTCATACGAGAGGACTCGAGTGGACGGTGTAACGAGCGTATAGCCTTTCCATTATTCACAATGCGTGTGAGTGAGACGAACGTATGTTTCTTTGTTGACATACAAGTAATTTTAGGTCATTGTGATGGTCTGAAAAGAAAATCACATGCTATGTATGTACATACCGCTTTTACACTTAACAATAAAATTAAAAATCATGTTATTTTATTACCGTTTCATTATTACTACAATTGTTATTGAAGTGAAAGTTCCTATGGCATGGTAGGGAAAAATTTGCGTTGCGCTTTACGACTTAAAGGTAACATAGAGTATTTGTGTGTATGTGTAAATATGTAAGAGTGTCTGTCTGGGTCTAGTAACATATCAAAATGAGTAAATGTATAGTTAAGTATTTATACTACGGGACTTCGTATAGTGTATAGTTTATGAGCACTATCATATACTTATATATACGAGTATATGTGTATAGTAAAGTTTCACTTCCATCGAGTGTCCACACTGATACACCCACTGTTTTTTTATTCGTTTACTTCTTTTTTTTTGTATTTGCGCTACTTACAATAACTTCTATTTTTCTTGACAATATCGTTGTTTATCTGAAGGACAATGACATTGTGCCTGACCGTATAGAAACTGAAAATTGTAATAAACTATCGGTTAAGTCCACTTTAGGCGAGAGCTTATTACAATTAATATTATAAATGTGATTGTGAGTTTGTTTGTTACACTTTTACGCCTTGACTACAGCCGACCATAATACTAATTTGTAAACATTTTGTCAGAGGTACTGACAGAATCTACATAATCACGAGTGAAGCTGCTAACAAAAGCAAATATCTTGTAGTTACCATACAACGATCTATTTGACAGAATCCTCAACACCATTCAGTTACCATAAGACAGGCTATGCTCAGTTTGGTATTAAAAAGCCGGATGCGAAAATATATTCCCATATTTATTTATTATTAGCTCTGCCTGCTACTTTTGTAGGTGGTAGAGCCACGCTGAAGCTATTACTGGTTTCAGCATGAATGGGTCGGCTCGCCTGGGGTAGTACTACCCACTCACAGAAACACCGACGTGAAGTAACGATGCTTACATTGTTGCGTTTCGTTCGGTCAGTGAGAGCGCCGGACGCCTACCACCGTTCCTTCTCTCCTTTCCCCTCCTCCCCACCAAACACAGGCTGGCAACACTTGCGACTCTCCTGATGTTGCAACTTTCTATGGACGGAAGTGATCACTTAACATCAGGTGATCAATATGTCCGTTTGCCTCCTATTATAAAAAAAAACATAAGTTTAATTTCACTGACGATAGAGTTAAAGTGTAGTACCATTGTGCATAAAGTTTATCCTTCGAAATTTTTCAATTTAGGAGTATGCCGTGGCGCGTGTTCTTACATCTGTGTTTACATACGCATCCATATATGATTACTTTAGCCAGCTTGGTTAGTTTAACTCGATGCGTGTATTTTGCAGTAAAGACAACAATCCAAGCCTACGGTGCCCATAGACCCTTGTGCTAGTTGTTCATCGTTTTTTTTTCTTCTTAATATTATTTTTGATTGGTCTATTCATGTGTCTCTTTAAAAAAATATGTTTTTATGTGTGTTATAATAAAATGTTTATTATTTATGTATCTGTATTTTTTTTTATGCTTGAGATTTTTGAATTGAGTGACGTACAATTGCATGCTTGCAGGCGCGACTAGGAGGTAACTGGACGAGAATGCAACGGAAGTTCGTTACGGCAATATGGCGTCACGTTTCAGTACCATCGGATTATTAATTATTTTTGATTTTGTCAATAAATAGTTTATAAACAAATCAATCATAAATTTTTGAAAAAAAAATTATAAAAAATATTAAATTGAATAATAATAATAAGCATACAATAGAATTAATTGTGTATGTATGGGTGCGCGACCGTGTTGCCATCTGGTTTTAATGTAAGTAACGTATTAAAACAAACTTTCATTATCCGTAGTGCCATCTGTCTGCTAATTCGTAATTTAAATAACACAGGAAATATTATTAGCAACTTTTTATTACAAAGTAAATAAAATATAGAAAAGTACGCAAGAAAAAAATTTAACTTAATCGCGATCTTTTATAACGCCAAAGAAGTTTTACTTCAATCGCGTGTGACGGTTACACGCACTGTTTTTTATTTATTTTTGTTTGGTAACTACTGACGAGCCTATGTGTTAACAATACAAGAAAATATTATTACAGAGATGCACTCTTTGGCACAAAAATCTCAATAAGGTTGATATAAAAATAAATGGCAGAATTTCAAGCTCTGGACGATCACTTGTTTATTTTAATCTCAAAATGTATTCACCAGATCAAAATCGTAAAAGACATGAGTTGTGAGCATAAAATACACCACATGTCACTGAAAAATACAGACACTCCCATACGCTTTACTGTTTCACATAACTCGTACATAAAATTACGTTCCCTGAAAAATGACGACACTGAACTAAGAATACCGAGAGAAGTAGATTCATGAAATGTCACGTAAGCCCTCGCTTCGACTTCGGGAGATAGGCCGCAAACAGCGACCAGGATAAAAAGACTCTGCCAACCCATCGATGACACCAAATAATGGGTACTTTGAGAAATATTCGCGAGATCATTTTAAATCGGTACTAGACTTGGCCCGGGCAAGCAAAGCAATTGCCTGTCACTTCTCCACGCGCTTGATTTATTTCCTCATTATTATGGGTCTGTAGTTGTTATCGGCTATAGTTTATTTTTTAAGTCAATATTTAGGAAGGCTTGGAATTATTCGTTTATCTAAAAGCCTTTTTCGTTGGTAAAACGATAGAAGAATTTTATGAAAATAAATACTGATGTAGATATTTATTAAAATGATATTTCATAAATCTTTTCCATTTAATCAATATTTTATATGATAATTTTTAATTATTCTCGCTTAAAGACTCGCGCCTGTTAGACTGACTTCAAACCGTTCTCGAAAACTCTATTCCTCGTCGGTATGAATATGACTAAGTGTAAATATTAGAACAATGTTTCGAAAGCTGTGACGTCATACGTTATGATTGGTGTTTCTATTCATGTGATAACAGAATGAATTATTAATTTCTAATTAAAGTGTTATCTAAATATATAGAAAAACAGCGTCATGATGTTTGTCGACGATGAACTACGAAACCACTCGACCGATCTTCATGAAATTTGGCATTTATGTATAATTTGGCCTAACTTAAGAGATGGGATAATTTATATTTCGATTAATGGCCATAATTTTTTTTAAATTATTGTCAATGTTGATTATTGTTTTTTAATTGTAATTTTCTTCAGTCTTGAACAGGTGGCTCTTTAAATTAGTTTGTTGGCAGAAAACTATAGGATCAACTGTTATAGATATCTCATAGATGGCACCACGTTTTAATTTTGAATTTCTTTTTCAACTCCAGTTTATTTTAAGTGATAGAGCCACGCTGAAGCTATTACTGGTTTCAGTATGGATGGGTCGTTTCGCCCGGGGTACTACCACCCTCTCGCAGAAAACCGACGCGAAGTAACAGTGCTTACATTGTTGCGTTTTGTTCGGTCAGTGAGAGCGCCGGATACCCAACTCCCCTCCCCCTCCCCACTCCCTCTTCTCCCAAACACAGGCCAGCAACGCACTTGCGACTCCTCTGGTGTTTCAAGGGTCTATGGATTGTGGTGATCACTTAACATGTGACCAAACTATTCTTTTGCGTCTTTTGATATAAAAAAAAAATTTGGTGCACGTGTTCTGTTAATCTATTTACTACGTTACCTCGCTTTTTCTGTATCAAATTTTTAGGCTGACAATGAGTCATAATACCAAATACATTATGATAATTTTAATTATAATAACTGAGCCACAACAGTGCGTGGCCGTGTCAGCTAGTATTATATAATTATATTTTGTTCAGTTAAAATCATAATATATTATAACGAGTTTTTGTATATTATAAATCAGTGAAAAAAATCAAAAATGTCTTTAATTTTTTAAACATAAACAATTTTATTCAATGGTGTAACAAACTCGTTCTTAATTTTTCTAATATTAAATATTTTCTACCTTATGACCGTCATATACCATAAAAAAAATCAATAGAGTAAATCGATTTTTTTGTTCTCGAACTGACTACGCTATTGTCCTAGCAAGGCCTTAACAGATTCACCGAACTGCCTAATAAATCGATATAAAACTTAAACCTTCGAATAAGTCCAGTTAATA
This sequence comes from Antheraea yamamai, assembly GCA_036509395.1. NCBI lineage: Eukaryota > Metazoa > Arthropoda > Insecta > Lepidoptera > Saturniidae > Antheraea > Antheraea yamamai. The sequence continues at coordinate 8,077,837 of AP028450.1, forward strand.
TAATATAATAAGTTAACAGAAGAGCTTGTGCGAGTTGTGGACTATGCTATGAAACACAACGCCGAGCTATTGGTGGGCTGTGACGCCAACGAACACCATACAGGTTGGGGGAGTAGCAACATCAATGACAGAGGTGAGTTACTTTATAACTTTATCACTTCTCACACTCTAGTAATTTTAAACAAAGGGTGTAAACCAACCTTTATAACATGCGCTAGACAAGAGGTTCTGGACATCTCATTCGCCACCAAAAATTTAGCTAGGAACATAACTGACTGGCATGTAAGTGACGAAAACTCTATGTTTGATCATAGGCATATAAAATTTGAACTATTACACTCGCTACAAAGTGAGATCTTTATATATAGGCACCCTAAGAATACTCGTTGGGCATCCTTTAGAGATAACCTAACATATAACCTGGAAACAGTCCCTAAATCTATCAATACAATTGGGAGTCTAGAAGTGGCAACAACTGCTCTTACAACGGCGATTATGGACGCCTTTGAGCGAAGTTGCCCTGTACGGCAAAAGACCTCAACAAGACGAGTACCTTGGTGGAACACAAAACTCATGAAACTGAGGGAAAAAACTAGACACCTTTTTAATAGAGCCAAAAAAAAAACAAAGAATGGGAAGCGTACCAAATGGCTCTGATCGACTATAACAAAGAAAATAGGAAAGCCAAGCGGGCATCATGGAGGAAAGTCTGTGAGGAAATCAATGATATGCCTCACGGAGCAAGAATTCATAAGGTGCTAGCCAAGGACAAACCTAATCAAATAGGGCTCCTCAAAAAACCAGATGGTACTTTTACTGCTAATGTAAAGCAGACTATGAAGCTTCTTACCTCAATCCATTTTCCAGCCTCTGAGAGTCTTATGTTACAAAGCGCATTAATGCCTTCCAAGGTTAAACCTCAGTGTGAGGAATGGCGTAGAGCGACAACAATCATAAGACCACAGAACGTGAAATGGGCTATAAAAACTTTTAAACCATATAAAACAAGCGGTGAGAATGGCATACAACCTGTGCTATTACAGCAAGGAATGGACGTTCTAACACCGACTCTAGTCAAGATCTTCAGAGCTAGCCTTGCATGGGAATTTATACCTGAAATGTGCACAAAAGTACGAGTCCTATTTATACCTAAGGCTGGCAAGAAAGACTATGCTTTACCAAAGTCTTTCAGACCCATAAGCCTTACATCATTTCTTCTCAAAACACTGGAGAAGATACTTGATAAACACATTAGGGAGGTGATATTGGTCATAAACCCTATACACACTAACCAACATGCCTATAGCAAAGGTAAATCTACCGAAACTGCCCTGCTATGTCTGACAGATAAGATAGGAAAGGTATTGGAAGACAAGCAAATTGCACTATGTGTATTTCTAGACATTGAGGGTGCTTTTGATAACACCCCAATCAAAACTTTGATCCAGGGCCTTGTGATCAAAAGAGTAGATACTACTATCACTAGGTGGATCGAAGCAATGCTCTCTAATCGCACAGTCAAATACACACTACATGGCACAGATCACGAGGTGGTAACCACAAGGAGATGACCCCAAGGTGGTGTGCTTTCACCCCTATTATGGACCTTGGTGGTTGACCAGCTCCTGCATAAGATAGACGAACTGAGGATAGACACCCAGGGCTATGCCGATGACCTGGTGATAGTTTTCCGAGGCTTCTGTCAAAGTACTATCTCGTACCTTATGCAGAAACCTCTATTTGCCATTCACAAATGGTGCAAAGATAACGAGTTAAAGGTCAACGCAGACAAAACAGTATTGGTACCATTTCTAAAGAAAAGGCGTCTTGACAGTCTTAGTACAACCCACACTAAACGGCAAGACAATTACCTTTTCAACAGAGACCAAGTACTTGGGAGTAATTATAGACCAAAAATTAACTTGGAATAAACAGATTGATGCTTCAATTCAGAAAGCAAAAATAACAATGGGTATATGCGGACGACTGGCTGGTAAACGCTGGGATTTAAACCCTAGGCTCGTCATTTGGCTTTACACCGCAATAGTCAGGACCACGATAACATACTCCTGTGTGCTCTGGGGCAGTAAAACTAGCGAGTTGACTGTCAGGACCCATTTAGCTACGGTATAAAGGACAGCGTCTATCTTAGCGACGGGAGCTATGTCGACCTCCCCTGGAGCGGCTCTGGAAGCTATGTTGAATCTTTTGCTCCTTCACCTACATGTAGAAAAGGTGGCCAGGTATATACAATATAGGTGATATACAATGCATTATTATAATATAGTAGCCTTTCTTCACCGTTTCACTCGAGTTAATGTAGGTTTGACCTCTCAGTATTTAAGATAAATAAGAGAATAGTATTTTTTTCTGCGTGAAGGGTATCCTATAGGAGGATACAGTCAAAACCGTTTACTGCGACATCGTTTAGAACAACATGCCGGTTATAATAACCTAGAACAAAGGTCCCGGCTGAATGCTATATGACCGCCTTATTAAAAACATTGCTTTATAGGACATTGCTAATAACGACATACCTCATAAAATAACCACATTTAAGTTAAATTGGAGTATTAGATCTGTTGGAACGACCGGCTAAGCTGTATTGTAAACAATTTGAATAGGTATCCACATTTGTCTTCAATGGCAATTAAAATCAGGAAAGAAAACAATAGGATTTAGTTTAGTGTAGGGTCTTTTCTAATTCTTAGAAACAAAACACGTGCATGCAGTAGAGTCAAAGCCCGCTTCTTCATATCTCTTCAGTTAGTTTGTTACTTATCTATACACAAGACGCACCAAAACTTTGTGGATTTATTCGTGAAACTTTCAAAATGTCGCAAAGAAAAAGAAAACAAAACACATTATGAAAATTATTATTATGAAAAACAAATTATGAATTATAATTAATAATAAATGAAAATTATGACGATACGTTAATTAAAATCCAACGTGAATTACAAAATATCTATGCAAAACAGAAGTGTTCCAAACAGACCAAAATTACAGATTTTATGCTTACAGAAAAATAATATGCATTGTACTTATGTGTAATAAACAAAATGTACATAGTTGAATAAATATATTTTTCCAATAATTCCCTATCGATCTGTTTGTACTTGCACGATAAACATTAAACATCACCGGTTGTTCCGACTATCGGTTTTTACGACTGAATATGAGCAGTCCCTTCGATGTCGTTATAACAGATTTTGACTGTATATTCTTTTCTGTATTCCAATTCCACTCTCAAATTTTTAATGTTAGTTAGGGTATTTACCGTTCGTTATTCTAGTCAGATTGCAAGATAAGTCTAATTCTACCTGTCTAATTCTAGAAAAACTAAGACTGACGATATAGGACTCACAAACAAAACCTATTACGACGAATCAATTTATACAATAAACTAGACTTATACGATTCCAGGCCCGGTCGTATCTCGGGTCACTCAGGTAAAAGTCAGGGGCGAATAAATGAATAGTCGCCGACGGGGAAAGTGCTTTCTGACACGCGAATGCGTAAACACGTGCGTCGCGACACTATTACATACCCGATGGCAAATTACTAAACCATTATCGGACTTTGTGCTTCGTGACCTTGTTTAAACACTAGCTTTCCTCGGCGACTTCGTCCGGGTATATTTTAAATTATTAACATTTTTATTTTGCTTACTTGTTTACTTGCTTTGTTACTTAGTTTAGGACAAGTGTTGACGATTTTGCATGTTTGTTCAGTCCTGGTGCAATGAATTAAAAACAAAATGGCCGTCATACACATAAGAAAAAGAAGATCCGATTACGTTGATAATGGATATGTATTTTAAGTCTTGAGAAGAATAATTAGAAATAAAGAAATCCTTTTGGATAAAAACTTGTTTCTAAAAATGCTTTTTAGGATTAATCTATTTTTAAACTTTACTAACATTTGATGACAACATCATTTACATGAAAAAGTTAACAATAGACATAGCAAAACTTATCTGGAATAAATTTTAGTCTTATTTTCCTTAATTGCAATTATTTATTACCGATTACCCCACTACATAAAAGCGTAACATGTAGTCTAATTCATTCCACCGTTTCAGTTTTTTAATTTACATAATTATTTGAATACACAAAACATCGAAAAGCATATAAACTAAATAAATTTATTGAAACGCCTTCCACGCCATCTATTGTACGTTAATAGCATTGATATCAGAAATCTTCGCTTAAGTGTCAACAACATGAAAACACAGTGTATTTTTTATATAAAGACTAGCTGATACTTGCCCACTTTGTTGGGCATTAAAGAAAGCGGGAAAACTTCAATCTAGTCCATAAAATAGAACCAACTACGAACGATTTTGCATGAAATAGTGATAGTCCTATATCGATACGTTCAATACCTTAATGTGATTACACCTCAAAGGAACTGTATCTTCATTAAATAATATAGATTACTAATTTACTATATAAAACTTTCTCAAGATGTCTTGTATATTGATGTATATTTGTGACAAAAGGAATCAAAAATGTTATTTAAGCCAAAGGAATTGAACGAAGTTCGCTATACGTAACGTCGCAACGATTTATTTTCGAGTTTCGTCTTTTTTTACCCAAGTATTCTTGTAAATAGTTATGGCAGAAAAAACAAGTTAATTACTAACTTTTTTACGCTAAAACGTTAATCTAGATTAAAAAGTTCCATGTCGTGAGTTATTTAAAAAAACGTACACGCAATAAACAAAACCGGTAATAAAATAATCTCAAGTCTAGACAAAAGAGTAAAGCGTTCCGTACATACAGCGTGGCTGGCCGATGACTGCCCGAAATGAAATATTCAGTACCGAAAAACGTCCTGTCTACCCTTGTCTTAAGTTTTACCGTAGCAAAGGTCACCTGTATAGTTAAATGCGACATAAAAACGAGTTTTTTTATAATCAGACATATAAGTAAATAATTATAATGTATTGTAATGTACTTGTGATGGAATATTTATTAGGTTTTATGATATCTGACATTAATAGCACAAAGCTTTAGAATTTTCTTGTGGCTTAATTGTATGAAGGAGTTCTCTGAAACTGGCTAATAAGTCTCTGGAATTATTAGCATTTTATAGTCTAGTGGCAGTTTATAAGCGATATATAATAGGTCTTTACCTATGAAATTGCCGTTCTGCAGTACTGGCCATTTCAAATCAAAATAATTTTTGTTTGGCTAAGAATTCTAATTTCAAATTAATTTTATTTTAAAAACATGGAATTCTTTTTCCAAAAGTAGTCATTTGTTTATTGATTTGTGTTACATTTTCATCGCATTTCAATCTTTTTTGTCATCATGGATACGTTAAAAATTCGAGTAATTATGGAATACGAGTACCGTCGTGACAGCAACGCGGCACAAGCGGCACGCAACATCAACGACGTTTACGGAGCTAACACTACAAACCAACGCACCACCTGTTATTGGTTTGCTCGTTTCCGTTCTGGGAATTTCGACCTGAAAAATAAACCTCGCGGTCGTCCGAAGACTTTGGTCGACAATGACGAATTAAAGGCGATTGTGGAAGCTGATGATACACAATCTACGGCTGAATTATCAGCAGCTTTCGACGTTAGCGCCAAAACAATATTGGTCAATTTGCGTCAAATTGGCAAGGTAAAAAAGCTTGACAAATGGGTGCCCCACGAACTCAATGATCGCCAGCGCGAAGTACGCGTCGAGACGTGCCTTGCACTGCTCAACAGACACACAAATGAAGGAATTTTGAACCGCATTGTTACCTGCGATGAAAAATGGATCCTGTTTGATAACCGCAAGTGCTCAGCAAGTTTGTTGGATCCTGGTTCAGCACCTAAACAATGCTCTAAACGAAAACTTACCTCTAGAAAAGTGATGGTCACTGTTTGGTGGTCTAGCGCCGGTGTGATTCATCACAGCTTCTTACCAAACGGGGCGAGCATTACTGCAGATGTGTACTGTGAAGAACTGAACACAATGATGGAGAAGCTGGCACATCTCCAACCAACATTGGTCAATCGCTCGTCTCCGCTGCTCCTGCACGACAACGCGCGACCTCATACTGCACAGCAGACGGTCTCCAAGTTGCAAGAACTGGGGTTGGAAGTTCTCCGTCATCCGCCCTACTCACCAGACCTTGCGCCTACAGACTACTACTTTTACCATAATTTGGATAACTCCTTGGTGGGAAAAAAATTCAATACCCGAGAGGCAGTACAAAATGCCTTTGAAGAATTTGTTGCCTTCCGTCCAGCTGATTTCTTTAAGAAGGGCATCAATAAACTGCCACTGCGTTGGCAAAGATGCATTGATTACATGGGTGATTACTTCGATTAATACAAATAAAAAATACATGAAAATAATTCGTTTAAATTTTTTCATACAAAACGGCAATTTCATAGGTAAAGACCTAAAATATTGGCAATTTTAAACAATTACTTTATCAATTATAGCCTGTGTTATACTGATGTATAAACTATATTAATCTATAAACGTATATAACTAGCTACATATTGGCCCATTGGTTTATGTAAGTGATCGAATTGGAAATTTGAAGATTCATAGGAGGACTAAAGTTGCCGACATAGGTCACAGAATATCATAGCTGAATTGGTAGGGCACATAGCTCGAAGGACTGATAGCCAATGGGGCATAAAACTCGTAAAATGGCGCTCACGTACCAGAAAGCGCAGCGTGGAACGGACCCTCATCAGATGGACTGATTACTGATATTGCTAGGAGCTGTTGGTTACAACTGGCACAGAGCCGCGTGCTGTGGAAAACGTATGATGAAGCCTATGTCCACCAGTGGACGTCTATAAGCTGAGATGATGATAACTGAAGGTTGTAGACCTAAGGAGCGTGAAGATTGACGTGAAGTAACGTGAAGATTGAACTTCAGCTCGTAGGTAGTATGGCAAAAAAGCTATTTCTATTCTTTTTACTAATAATATCAAAATTCGATCATAGCTATTAAACAAAAAAAAATGTTTATCAAACAGAGGACGAAAAGGTACTGATTTGATTGCATCATCACCAATGGCCTATAACACACCCACTGTATGACCATATACGTCTACCTAAAGAAAGGAAGGGTCATAATCACCACGGCAGCTCACGATATTTTGGCGACTTCAGACTCTGAGAAATCCAGTTCTATGTTCTCCTACACACAGTAGTATTACAAGAACAGTTCTCAGGTTTAGGTTTCCTCACGATGTTTTCCTTCACCGTCAGCCGATAGTGTTACCAATTTAAATTAGTAAGTGTACGCGAATTCCAGAAAATTTGTTGGTACGTGACGGGGTTCGAAGCTGCGGACATCGGGTTGACATTCCACCGGTCAAAGCAACAGACCACCACGACTGATTTATTATTATACTATATATGGATAAATTAAATATATCAAAAGTATGTTTTATATAACAATTAATGCTTACATAGTCACGAGTGATTGATAGTTAATAAATATATGAAATCTAGGGACCGGGGGACGTTGTCCTGCTTGAAAACAAAAAAATCCTAAAAGTCGACCGCAGGCCACCTACGGGTCCAATTGTGAATCTAAACCATTCTGGATCCACTGAACAGCACAAAAATTTATCAAAATCGGCAGTGTTTAGGGGGAGTGCATACCGAAAGAAATGAGAGATTCGCATTTGAAGTATATCGTCTTTGTATCACAAACAAATGACTATGACTTAAAAGTGTAATATCATAGCTTTTTGCGTGATTACCTGTAAGTTTGAGAAAAAATTTGAAGACATTTATTTAAGCGTCATGTGGACGCCGTCACTAGTAAAAATGTAAGGCTTAAAAATATCAAGCATTTTTTTATAATAAATTAAAATATACGTTTTCATATATCATATTGTAACCTAACATATCAAAGTAATTACGTCTGATTCTGCCTGAAAATTACAAAAACCAATGTAGTTAGTTCAGTAATAGATTTTTTTAAACTCCTCAAAGTAACAATTTTTTTTTTAATATTAGGTTATTAATCAGTAAAAAGAAAATAAAGTCGCATTTATTTGATATAAAAAACTTCTATGTAACATTATGCAAATTAGTCCAGATATTATAAGCATACCAAGCTCTGACCACAGCTTCACGCGTATTCATTACGTTTATTAAATACTAGCCTTTGCCCGTGGCTTGGATCGTATAGATGTAGATTCGACCTAACGCTCGAGAAATGAAAGGTACCCAATATTCATATTTGCACCTCTGACAATGTCTGCAAAATTTCATAGTAAACGGATGAACTGAGCAACCACGATGTGTCTGAGTTACGTGCATCAGCGATATTTGTCTAGAGTTCTTGGCGGGATCTTAGCATGTCATGTAGTGTCCTTTATATTTTACTAGGTGGTAGAGCCACGCTGAAGCTATTACTGGTTTCAACATGAATGGGTCGGCTTGCTCGCGGTACTACCACCCGACCCACAGAAACACCGACGTCAAGTAAGAGTGCTTGCATTGTTGCGTCTCGTTCGGTCAGTGAGAGCGCTGGAGGCCCACCTCCCCTTCCCCTCTACCCCTCCTCCCAAACACAGGCTGCCAACGCACTTGCGACTCCCCTGGTGTTGCTAGTGTCTATGGACGGCGGTGATCACTTACCATCAGGTATCCCGCTTGTTCGTTTGCCTCTTATAATATAAAAAAAACTAAACTGAACCGGCGAACTTCTTACCGTCTCAGAATCAATAAATGCTGTATTAATTTATCGGCTCAATTATATTCATTTTAATGCAATAGATGCAATTACCTACAAAATGTACGAGAAAATGAATTTCCGACATTTATTTTTTCTTCGCGAATTTTTCTGATGTTTTGTAGTTATTCTGGTGTCCGGGGCAGAGACAAATCAAAAATCATGAAAATCGTTCCAGCCGTTCTTGAGTTATAAATGGTGTAACTAAAACGACTTTGTTTTATACATATACTAGTGGGCCCGGCAGACGTTATCCCGCCTTGATTATAAAAAAATCCTTGACAAATTATATACCAAAACCTTCCTCATAAATCACTTTATCCACTGGTGAAAACCACATGAAAAACCGTTCAGTAGTTTTTGAGTTTATCACGAACAGACAAACAGACGGACAGACAAGGTAGGTGACTTTGTTTTATACTATGTAATTATAAAGATTTATATGTTATACTCTATATGGTATAATATCGGTGGCATTTTAAGTAATACAGTTTGGTTATTGTGCATAAGTGAAGTGAATAGAAAATAGTCCTACGGAGCATGAATTCTAAGATAACATAAAAACTTCCTGGAAAGTTCTAACAAAAGGGCCATCATCTTGCCAGAACAAATGTTCACAAGAATCTTGTAATATTATTACCTACTCGACAATGGCAGTAATAATCTAGATGGTTGCGAAAAATAAAATGAAGAGGAAATAGAAAATTTGTCTATACTTTTCCCGTACAACACGCATCCAATCCACTGTCTAAGTACTCAGTGATTCCAAGCGAAGTGAATCCGATAAGACTGGTAACGTTGATATCGTACGAACTTCGACACTTCCTTATGGTATCGCTATCATGCTCGAATTGTATTTGTATTAGCTTGTAGTATGTTGAGAATCGTTGTGCGTAAAGTTAGTTCTGTATTCAGAAGCATAAGGACGTAAGTTAGAACAAAACTGTATTAATTTACATCCTTATACTTCTATGGTAATACATTCTCTTATTTTCATATTTATTCTTCAAAAATACTAAATTCAAGTTAGACATTACAAAGGGACTTTATTAACGTTAAAATACTACCAGTGAACCAAAGAACTTTCTAGTTGTCGAGTTGTCGAGAAGAATCGGCAAGAAACACAATTTAGTATACCTTTTTGGTTTATATTTTTTTATACCTAAAATTGCAAAGCCAATGTATGAGATGATTGAATTTTGTAATCATAAACTGTCTTGACTACGAACATATATTCAGATAATCGGCTATTAGTTTGTGTGTTTTATTTTATGACTAGATATGATACGCGACTTCGACCGTGTGGAATTTAGCAAACAAATTTATTGTTCCCTGTAAACGTGTGCGTAGGGTGCGTGCTGTTCTGAACATTGCGTCTTTACTTTATAATTGTTTAAAAGCCAATTATCTATACTAATATTATAAAGAGGTAAAGTTTGTGAGTTTGTGACGTTGTAGGGGGTAATCTCTGGATCTACTAAACCGATTTTGAAAATTCTTTCACCAATAGAAAGTCACGTTATTTGTGAATGTCTTGTATAGGCTATATGCTATATATTAACCCGAAGAATTAAAACATTTTTTTGTGGTAGTCGGATTTACAAAGCAAGTCTGAGAAAAAACGGTTGAACGAAAACGTTTCTAACGAACGCTGCCTTAACGATGAGATATATGATTGAGTTCTAGAGAAAAGTTATTATTATTATATATATATAAAAGGTATTATTATTAGTACCCTATCCCTACCCTATACTCTCATATCTAATTAGTAAAAAGCTGTTATTTTAAAACATTTCAAAGAGAAATTTAAATTTTATTTATATAAATATCCAGATGGTAATGGTATGGTATACTATATATAGGTATGTATGTATGTAGGTATACTATGGTAATACTATGGTGTTGTATATCTTAAAAAGGCCTATATAAAACGATGTTATATGTGTCTGTCCTAAGAATAACCCACATTATCTATTTATATCTTTCACACATTATTAAAAAATAATTTGTTATTCGCGAGGCTATTTTGAGTAATATCGTATTGAGTATTATTACATTAAATATATTAGTTTTTTTATATATCTTTTTTTATGTATGTCATAGCAGGCAAACGAACAGTTGGATCACTTGGTTAAGTAATCACCACAACCCATAGACACTGACAACACCAGGGGAGTCGAAAGTGCATTGCCAGCCTGTGTTTGAGAGAAACGGAGGGAGGGGGAGAGGAGAGGGGAGAGGAGGCGGGCCTCCGGCACTCTCACTGACCGAACGAAATGCAAAAATGCGGGCACTGTTATCTCACGTCGATTTTCTATGAGAGAGTGGTACTACCTCGAGTGAGCCGACCCATTCATGCTGAAACCAGTAGTAGCTTCAGCGTGGCTCTAGTACCTATGAAAGTTATGTTGAATATTTAATGTCCTTTAAAATATATCAATATACCTTACATATTACAGATTTAAAACAACGCGTAAGATAAATAATTCTGTGCTGAAATTTAGGAAGTTTCTCTGATATTGATAAATTGTACATAACAAAGCGTCAAAAGGTGGATTTTGTTGGCGCCGACGCGATGTCGACGTCACCGTAGGGGCGTGGTGCGGGGGTTTCTATGCTAAATTTAAGTGGACTGTATATGCGGGGGTGCTATATTTGATATTCAACTATTGCGATCAGCTACGAAGAGGGAGACAAGGGTAGGAAGGAAACTTGGCACATACCTCGCGGCGCTGCAGTTTCCACGTGGCTAGCCGGCTAGGTGATTCTCGTTTCTCTCCACTGGGTCTTCTCCCACACAACACTTATTGTTTATAATGTATGTCGGCACGTATGTAGCGATGCGTTTATTTCTCACTCGACCATGCGGAAACTCAAAATGTTAGCATGCGGCGCGGTGCGGACACAACAACACTGTGATGCGGCGCGGTCAACACTACAGTAATGTACTGGCGATAGTAGCAGCAGCAGCCGTAGCCGCGTGTCCGACGCGCGCGGCGCGGGCCACAACACTGGTAGCAGTAATGGCGGTGCGGACGCGCTACCGAATATAAGTGCCATAGGAGGGGGAGCGGGGCTGGAAAGTGGCGTGATCTGATCACAATAATGCGGGAATTTCAAATATATATAAAGCGGCGCAACCAGATATAAATTGTTTAGACTTTTATCAAGCTACAATAGCAAACTGCATCTATGAGAAGTTGTTGCGGGTCGCTAATCTCTATTAAATTAACGTAATATAGAACAATTAGTAGCAAATTCTCGATAACATTCTATGCTATAAAATGAAGTGATTGTTTCGTAAATATAAAATATGTAAATTTGTTTATAACGTAATATTTCTGTTGAACTGATTAAGCTATTAAATAAAAAAGATAAATTCATGATTATTTCGACTGAACAATTTCAATACAATTCTAATTGATTGTTCAACATAAAACATGAGAATTATCATTTCAAACGTGGGCGTAATCTAAAATTTACAAAGTTAGTGTATCCAGACAGAATACTGCGAGCTCTGTACTCACTCAGGTACATATTTGGTCAAAACCGACTGGGCATCGTGCCCCCCTGCCTAATTTATTATTATACTGCTAATTCAGGCTTTCACTGGCAGTCGGTTTCCGTTACCCCGCACCAAGTTATAGAGTCCTCTCACACTGTCATTTCGTTTTCGCTTAGCGTTCTTTCTGGCCTACAATTTGAATGGCAGCAGCTTTCTACCCGAGAATCATAGCTCAAATATAGACGAAGTATATAGATATTACTTTTAAAACTAGTCTTTGTATTTAAATGATGAAATATAAAGACTTAATTCATTAGATAGGTGTGGATTAAAGCCCTGAGTACGAGTCTGACTAAGACTCTTAAACTATTATAGCCCAAATCGTTATGATACCGAACAACGTAAATTGTTAATGATGCAAGACAATGAGAGGTTTGTTTTACGTCCAATTGTAGGAGGCTAAATACTGTAGGCATACTAAAACATTTTATATTTTATTTTATTTGTAGACTATTTAAAAGTTAAACGAATTTACATCCATGTTATATTATTTTGCGATAAGGAATGTATAAAGCGTAAAGTAATGCATGAAGAAAGTACGATTTCACACCTCTTCACGAAGGAAGATATGTGCATAATTACCACACCACCGCAAGACGTATTGGCGATTTCTAAATCATTGAAATCAAGAGTTCTAATTTTCCCACTTACTATTTTGTTTTTATGTCATAGGAGACAAACGAGCATGTGGGTCACCTGATGTTAACTGATCACCCTGTGTTTGGGGCGAGGGGCGGGGCAGGGAGGAGGTGGGGAGGGAAGGAACGGGAGGTGGACCTCCGGCGCTCTCACTGACCGAACGAAACGCAACAACGCAAACACTATTACTTCACGTGGGTGTTTCTGTGGGTCGGGTGGTAGTACCCCGGGCGAGCCGACCCATTCATGCTGAAACCAGTAATAGCTTCAGCGTGAGTCTAATATGGTACTGTAAGAACATTTCTAAAGTTCAAGTTTCTTCACGGTGTTTTTCTTCACCGTTAGCTGAACACTACCAATTTAAATTAGTAAATATACGTGAAGTCTGAAAAATCGTTGGTCTATGCCCGAATGAACACCGAATTGACAATCCATCGATCAAACTCCTAGATCAATGCCGTATGTGTGCTTAATTAAATTAGCTTCTCGTTGAGATATAGTAAGGAAAATGTAACAAATCCAGTCCTCGTAAATCTTTTAGTTCGCTCTGAATATAGCTTTAAATTCGGACTTGCGCATAATATTGTCAAGAGTTTAATAGAAAGTTAAAATATTATTATAGGAATCTAAAATTGTCGTTTATTTATCCTAAAGTTGTCTCCATGTTAGAAAAGAGGTTGTACAAAAACATGTCATCGTAATACCAACATAGCGTAAGCTATAAGTACATCGTAAGGCGATTTGTTGAAGCACAATTTGTTATGTTGGCAGCAGACGCACTTAATTTACGCGCAGCGATTGGCAGTGAGAGGCGCCATACCCGCGATTGTCGATCAACGATCCATTAGCAAATCGGCCCAACTATATATTATATGTATTTTAATAAACTGAAAATGAATGCATAGGTATCTACACACTTCTAGCTGATGTAACAAAAATTATATGCAGTGATGAAAAAAAAAACTACAATAATATCATCACATAGTATAAAACAAAGTCCCCTACTGCGTCTGTCTGTCTGTCTGTTCGCGATAAACTCAAAAACTACCGAACGGATTTTCATGCGGTTCTCACCGGTAGATAGAGTGATTGATGAGGAACGTTTTAGTATATAATTTGTCAAGGATTTTTTCATAATCAGGGCAGGACAACGTATGCCGGGCCCGCTAGTTGATATTAAAAAAAAAATTGGTTTCGCCTCTATATAATTGAGAATTAGCAATATAAAGGGAGAGAGGGATGATCGCAATTTGATACGATTCACTTCTCTTTCCCTTGACATGTTGCATAACCATTATATAAAAGTCACCAAGATTTGTCAGTCATGATTTACATGCAAGTAAAAGAGTCGTGGTAATTTCATAATGATTTAGATGCAAGTCAGTGAGTCGTGGTAATGTCAAAGTCTGTTAAATATTATATCGATTTTAGCTACGATCAAAACAAGCGCATTGACTTCTACTAACATTAGTTCAAAAGTTTTTTATTATCCATTCTCTATACCGAAGGGTTACGGCACTTAAAGGATAAAACCCTAACGTGTCATGGATCAAAAGATATAAGCAACGAACGGCAATCGGTATCGAAAATAGCCGTCTGGATCATTCTCAATAAAATATTATAGTACTACGCGATTTAGATAAACGTTATTATATTTTGAAACTTCTATTTGTACGAAAGATAAAGAGTTTGTTTTATATCGTTTCATACGAAGTAAGTAGAAAGCTTATAATAATTTCATTTGTTTTATTTCAAGCTCAGTAAGACCAGTGATCATCATTCGCCGAACTTTAAATTTAAATTCCATGATTTTTTTTATATCATAGAATGCAAACCAGACTGGCGGGTCACCTGATGGTAAATGATCACCGCCTTCCATAGACGCTAGCAACACCAGAGGAGTTGCAAGTGCGTTATCATCCTGTGCTTGGGGGAGGGGGAGCGGCGCTCTCACTGACCGAACGAAACGCAACAATGCAAGCACTGTTACTTCACGTCGGTCTTTCTGTGGGTCGGGTGGTACTACTCCGGGCGAGCCGACCCATTCATGCTGAAACCAGTAAGAGCTTCAGCATAGCTCTTCCAAAGTGTCTAGCGGGTTTTGGTCTCAAAAGGCTATATAGAGTAAATCAATATGTGAACAATGGCGATGTCTGGAACTGATTCGTCTCTCTGTGCATCCACTAAAAACGATTGTAACGTGAAATGTAATTTAGACATAGGTATGATCAAAAAGATAAACCCGAACGAGTTTCTTGCTGTTTCTTCTCGTTGATTTCCGAACCATAGTTTTGACGTTTATAAGCGCCTTCTTAGGGCCTAAATTGAATAAAGAATTTCTGATTTTGATTTCACATTAATCTTATATATTAATACGTGAAGCCAAAACTTTTTAAGCGAATTGCGCGAACGTATGAACGTGAAATTTGGCGTAGTTAAAGTTCATATGAAGGAGAAGTGCAGAAAGCTATTTTTTATATAAAATGCATTACAAACATATTAAATTAATTAAAATATACATTACTCACACTACTGCTAGAATTTTACACAACATATACTATACACACATGTAAATGGAAAAGACATTTTGACAGATCCGTCACTTTACTCTTACGTTTCAATTAATTACCTTTTCAATATTTTTAACATGAATGACGTTGCATGCCTTACATGCCCTTTGAAATGAACTGGTTAAATTGTAGGTTAATTTTAGAATAATATAATATGTAAATTAATAATATATATACATTAATAATTAATTGATAAACAATTTATCTTTAGTACATTTATGGAACCACTGAAATTATTATTATTCTCTTTGGTCTTATTGGATGTTAAAATTTTTAGGTGATAGGACTGCTTTCACATCATGTCACTTGGCTTCTGTTGTCATAAGAGTAAAGCAATATTACCAAAGTCAACGTCAATATTATAATGTTTAGTATTTTTATGGTGAACTTACTTTAAATGATGATTTAATAAAAATACGTAGTAAAATCAAAATAGGAAAATTTGTCATGAAAGTAATCCATGACTTGGATATCCGCGGTTACAATGATGCAGTTCAACCTGATGTAGGAATAATATTTAGTAGAGTTGATGATGAATTTTAAACAAAGACGATTTTTTTATGGTATTAATTTTTTCATGGTAGTATTAAAAACAACTTTGTTTTGGATTCGTCATTTGATTCTATTGTGTATCCATTACTTTTCCAAACGATGATATTGGGCATATCACTATTTCTCATAATACACAAATTACATTTCACACATGGTATCGTGTAAAATTAATTGAAAATTCTGTTATGAGTTGTGATAATTTTAATTTTATTTTTGTAAAGTTATGTTTACTTAGAATTTTAGAGCCTTTCCAACCTATGTAACCGCCTGTTTTTGTTTCAAGTTTATAATTAATTTCAATTTTCATTTAGACATAGATTTTTTTAATTGTTTATATAATTTTAAAACAGGGGCAAATAATTGAATAGCCATGATGAAAACCTTTGATTATAGAAGTATCCTTTGACAAAAGAACCCTAATAAAGTTCAATATTTAAAAAAATCAATGAACTATGGTCGAATGTTGACCACTGAGCGCCCACTAGTTCATATAAATAAATATTAACTACCCAACGTATGTTGTTGTTGTTGTTGAGTTTTTTATTGTGTTTTTAACTGTCAGGGCACAGTTTGTATGAATGAAAATGTTTACAAAAAAGTACAGAAAAATGAAAAATTTCGGTTAAAATATTTTCATACAAAAACTGAGTGAGTGAGTGAACGAAATAATAGTAGGGGATCTCCAAAAATATTGGTAGACTGACATCCAGTTGTTCTTTTTATTTAATGACATGGTCATACTGTAAATAGAAAATTTGATCTTATTTTCCTCATTAGTACACTTGTACGTAGCTAGGAGAAGCAGCTAGTAATATACAAATTTTAATGTACGCGACCCTCTTTTGTGTGCAAATCGAAATAATTCAGTTTTGTATGTAAAAAATAAATGGCATAACCCTTTAGGTGCAGTACGCCCCTAACCAACCCTAAATTGCTTTCATTTGTATTCATAAACGCGAACCGATGGTTGGACCCGATAGCCAGTAAGGTGTGGTGCCACTTACAGCGACATTACCTATAATAAATAATATTGTAGAGCTGAATAGATTTTTTTGTTTGTAATTTCTGGAACTATTAGTCAAATTAAAAAATAATCTTTCAGCGTCTTGTTGCCTTTTTAGTGATGAGTCTTTTAACATTATTACCCTACGTCTCCTAAGAACGTAGCAATTATTATACAAAATGTTGATCAAACATTATATTAAGCCAGAATGCAGTAACGGGTCGTGTAGTGCGACGCGGTATTAGAAATCGCAGGCTGGTTGACCGCTCAATGAGAATCGAGCATTATCGAGATGAGCCGAACTGTGAATGCCTATGTCATCCAGATGCCATGCCGCGTAACTCAATAGATATCTACGTAACAGTCATCCTTTATACGGAATTTGTACACGTTTACATAATACGTTAATTGTTATAGGATATCGAAAATCAAACATTAAGTACTGTAGGCATTTTTATTTTTATAATTAATACGAACGGAGTTGTGTGCGGTTGCTAGTACATTA
Organism: Antheraea yamamai; assembly: GCA_036509395.1. Lineage (NCBI taxonomy): Eukaryota > Metazoa > Arthropoda > Insecta > Lepidoptera > Saturniidae > Antheraea > Antheraea yamamai. Next base: position 8,095,389 of record AP028450.1, read on the forward strand.
TCCGTGTTGTTACAAAAAAATTAAATACGTATTGAAAACTTGCTTTAAAAAAGTTTGGATACTGTCTAAAGATAACCTCCCGTTATCCTTTTTCACACATCTGATCTAACCAAACCGAGATAAAAGAGCGAGATGTCGAACGTTCGGCGAGCGCGGTGCATTTAATACGCAAATATCCAAACTTTTTAAAAACAAGTATTCAATACGTATTTAACTTTTTTATAATAACACGGTATATGTTTCATATTTTTTAGTCATTTATACATCAGTGTGATGCTATTATGCAATATTATTGGATAACAACATTTTTGTCGATCCCTTGTTGAAATAGTTGAAATAATCTCTGTCGGATCTTCAGTTTTTTCTAAACAATCATATCTCAGATTGTCAATGCACCTAACTGGAGTATATAGCTTTAGGTTACCGAAGTGAAAACTTCTTGAGGTGCGTTGTGTGAATCGTCACGCTCGGGTCAGTGACAATGAAACGAGTTTACTCGGCTCCAGTCGCCATCAACCACGTTTACTGCTTGGCAAGGACACTCGGGTATCTGTTAGTATAAGAAATAAAAGATTACAATTCTAAAAACGATTTATCGCCTGAATAGAGACTCTAAGTTTATGCTCACGTGCAGATTTCTTCGTGGAAATAGCCCCATTATAGGCAATGTTTCCAGTATGTAACCGCTACCAACTTTAGTTTCGACTTAAAAACACAGGTATTGCGTTAGTATTGCATTAATTATGGTTTTGAACGTAATCTAAAACTTGCTAGCGACGCACTACAATAATAATTAGTTATAACAAAGAATGTCTTAAGATAAGTTTACAGTAGCTTATATAATGAAAATAAGAATATTGAAGTAGTATATAAGATATTAGGGTTCCTTACATGTTTTTTTTTGCAATAATATATTGAATCATGTAAATAGAAATTGGGGATTCACAAAATGTCAAAATAGAAATGTAGTATCTTTGATCATAGGAGACAAACGAACATGTGTGCCACCTGATGTTAAGTGATCACCGCCGTCCAGACACTAGCGACACTAGGGGAGTTGCAACTGCGTTGCCAGCCTGTGTTTGGGACGTGGGGGGCGGGTTAATTTTAATTTTAACTTGATATACTTTTTAACTAATTGAGCTTTAACGTTATATAGAAATGAAAATGTTGTTAAAATCTTTAATCTTAATCCTGACATCAATTGCCACCAATATTCATGGAAATATTTACGATGTTGACTTACATACGGAACGGGAAAGAGAGGAACATGTAGATAGAGACAGATACATGGTGTGCCACTCTCAAACCTCAGCTCGCGGAGCTCATCAGCTGTAACGTAAAGCAGGCCGAAGCTCCGTACAATCGTGGTTGGTTAGCTCTATAATCAGGCCATGAGAAAAAGGAGAAGTCAATTGCTCTTTGAGAACAGATATCTACCGTGGGAATGTCAATATGTCGCTGATTAAATGCAAAAGAGCCACGAAACAAAATTACAGAAATTAGTTTTTACCATGTTTGGAACCATGTAGGCATTTTAGAACTGCTTTTGCTGTGCTAACTGCTTCTGTATTATACTAACCGTTCACGCGCCTTCGTGGGAAAATGGGAGTATTTTTAAATATGATTGTTTTTCTATTAACTTTTTTCATATAACTAACTATGCGTCGTATGGGTCTGAGCGTAGCTAATGGCCATGCCTGTATATCTACGGATCTATTAATTGTAGTACGTAATGTAATGAAGAAGTGTCGATCGAGAAGATCCGTATACGTTACACTAGTGGACATTGTTGGCGAATAAGCCGGTCTGTTTCAAACATCGTGTGAGTTCGTATCTTCCGCCAGCGTCTCTATTCATCGTCATCCTAGCCCACGTATCGACTATAACCCGGCCAATGTATCTATACAATGTCGTTGCTAGATGACGTCCGTTCTAGAACCTTTTGTTTGAATTTACAACGCGCCTGGACAGACATACATACATACATACAGACATACAGTATGTTTAAACAAGTAGAATTCTAATTATAATATTATAAATGCACCAGTGCTTTGTTAGTTACGCGTGATTGATTGAACAATATGTATTACATTTACATTGTCAGAAGTACATAATGACATAGAGTACAGTTAATGCAGAAAAAAAAAATGTCTCAAAGAGATATCTCTCAAATTTACATTAACGCGGCCGGAGCTGCAAGCGAAAGCTACTTGAGGATGGTAAGCATTTGTTACTCTTTCACACAAAAACTTATGAACGGTTCTTAATAACATTAAAAAAAAAATTAGACTAACACATAGGCTTATAATTTGTAAAGATATTGAATATATCAGGAAGTTTGAAAAAGTCCTGTCAAATGAATACTATCTCGGCGTGCGCTGCATAAACAGAATTACATGAAGATAATGTATGCTCCCATCATTTATAATATAACAATATACAAAAACGCAGACAAAGTCGCGAGTAGTTGCTTATTATTAATAAAGAAAAGAAAATCTGGGTTTAAAAATGTTGAATATTTTTTAAATATATATAAACAAGTTGTTCTGTTCGGTAAATAAATAACTTTTTTTATATTAATGGGCAACATATTTAAATAATAATAATAAACTCTTTAAACAGAGCGTGCCAAAGCAGTCATTAACTCGGAAAAAAATACATACGATTTGCTGTACCCGGCCTCAGATTTGTCACGTCGGGGTGAAGACCGAGATAGTCGGCTAAGTTCGGTTTCGCGTTGCGTTATCTCTGTTTATCACAGTCAATGCGCTCTACGTTAGAGAGAACGTTTTACAAAACCGAAGCAAGCTGATCTTAACCGGAAACCTCACTCTTCATCCCGACGTACGAAATCAAATGGCAAGTACTGTGTATTAAATTTTGTTATGCTAAACAGATATTTGTGGATCTTAGCGTCTGACTACGTTTTCCTCTAAGTTTAAACTGACGGACTGTCAAATGGAGCTGTCAGAACGCACTCATACATTCTCGATGATTGCTTTTCAACTCAAGGTTAGTAGGTAGTCAGGCGGGCTTTAGAAAGTGTCATTTTACAACGTTTGCATCAAAATATTATTTACCGAAAGCTCAGATATTGATAGATTCGAAACTATGTCTATCGAAATAGAGTAACAAGAGTTCCAAGCATCCTCTTTTCCTTATCCAACCGAAATAAGGTTAGCGCAACATATTATCTCTCTCTTCTGTCAGATGCCGTCTCAGTATTCACAGCTTTTATACACATATTATTTTTTTCACATTCCATCCATAGCATTCTCGGTCTTCCACTACTCCTATATCGGCTTACCTTTATACTTCAATCTTTTCTGGTTACATGTCTTTTATCTCACCTCATAACATACCATGCTAACCTATTACTCCTGAACTAATCTGTCACTGGTTCTATTTTCAAACTTCCTCTGATACTATCCTTCCTCTATTTCTATTCTATTTCTTCGCAGTCTTATTTATTCTGAGATAAATATAAGGTTTTTAATACTCAGTCATTTTCTTGATATACCCTTATTCTGGAAATACTGAACGTTTTTAATCGCATTCCGACATCAAACGCACTGGTTATCGATCGAAACAACGCGGAAAGATAATTTATATTCATAAGTACGCCGAAGCACCACTTGAGTGAGTATTTCAAATATACTTGATTTCGCTTGCGATTCTTTTTCTAAATCCAAAAGGTCGTTTATCATTTTTGAAATGTTATTATTTTTATCAACGTTAGTATCAGTTGAATCCTTGACATAGGACCTTTTCCGGGGCGCAATGCTGTAACATTCACGCATACAAAATTAATATTTTCGCTCCAACTGACATATAATCTAAATTTTTTGCCGACTGCATTACGAACACCGTACTCCGAGTATCACACCCTTTACAGTGATACGTTCCAGGACTATTACCAATGCGTATTTATAGAATGAGATTAGTTAATTTACTGGAAACTGAGAAAGACTGTTTGTTGAGATTCGCTACGGAACGAGACTCTAGGAACAATTTACTTGCTTTTTAAATTCATTTAGAAACGACTAATTTATTAAGTTAAATTCTTAGGTTTTGTAGATCAAAGGACGTGTCTAAGGCACAGCTAACTATTGTTTTGATTATGACGCCGTATCTCCAGGGCCAGATATGTATGTATATTCCGAGTGTGAACAACGATTAAATACTAACCGTACTACCACATGCGTATCGCAAAACAATTTTGTTTACAAAGAATTAAGCCCAGTTACATCGTCTACAGCGAATTTTAATATACACATTTACCTATGAATCTATTTATAGTCTGAGAAACAAACGTCAATAAGAATGCGTGTACACCTAATAAATTCACCGCTGAAAATATTTACGAGACATAACAGCATAGAAAGACAAAAACAAAGAGAAAAAAAAGAAATTCAAACTACGCTCTTTAATTATTCAGAGATACCTATCGGGTATTTTTTCAATTATTTATCTAATCTAATTTACGCGAGCGGGTGGGGTGGGGGTGATCCTCGGTGATAAAACGTTAGTTCCCTCGTCGCCGACACCGTTAATTGTATCGCCTGACACCACACTGCGAGTAAATGATAAATGTGACTCGGCAGAACTCGGATACGCACTGAAAACTACTTCGGGTCCGTCTCAGAAGAAATTTGTCTTCTCACCTTTGTACATACATTTTATCGATATTTAAGAATAATTCTATTATAATATAGGCGTTTGTAATCAAATATTGGACACGCCTGGCATCGGAAGAAGCTAAATTAAGGGTGGTGATGAGGGTGGTGTGTTCTCTTTGAACAAATCCTTGACAAAAATAAAGAGAAAAAAAACTGTGAGCGTAATCCAATATTTTCGTGAATCATGCTATATCTGTTTTCGTTTACAGAGTTTGATATCTGAACATCTGCTTTAAGAAAACCCCAGATTTAGTACGAAGAGCCTTTAATATAATGATTTGTAACAATCTCCATATATGTCCCTTCTTTATCTTGATGAAGAAAGAATCTACTATCTTTTGATAATTTTATAAAACATGTGATCATTAATCTCAAGGCCTTTAACGGACTTTGAAATTATCGCGACTCTCTGACTTGCCACTTAATCATGACTGACGAATCTTTGAGACCGTATTACATAATGCTAATGCAATGCCTCAAGGGAATGGGAAGTGACTCGTGGCAAATCGCGACCACCTTTCTCTCCCATTATATTGTTAATTCCTAATATATTAGTGCGAAAACAAAAAAAAAAAAACATTATATAAAATCGGTTCACTCTATCAAAAGTTATTGTAATTTGAATTACGGCTCGAGGTAAGTACGAGAGAAAAGTGGTAATCTACGAGTATATTAATATTATAAAGCTATTTGTTTGGTTAAACGCGTTAATACTAGTCCGATTCGAAAAATTATTTCAGAGTTATATAGCTTATTTATCGAGAAAGGCTATAGGCTATATATCATCACGCTAAGACCAATAGGAGCGGAGCACCAATGAAGAATGTTTCAGAATCGGTTCCTTTTGAGAGCTTCCGCTGCGCGTTAGCGTTAGTCCAACCTATTCCACGCGGACGAAGTCGCGGGCAGAAGTCAGTCTGCTAATAAATCTGTAATTTCGTCTATAGAAGATATAATTTTTTTCCAAGTTCTGTAATATCGTTATTAATATAATAAATACGAACGTGAGTTTGTTTGTTTGTTACGCTTTCATGCCTTAACTACTCAACTGATCAACATGAAAATTTGCATAAACCCTATTAGAATACACAAATGGACATAGAATACCTTTCATCCAGAAAAACAGTACTATTCCTCAGGGATCGATCAAATTTATACTAACGCAAGCGAAGCCACGAGCAAAAGCTAGTATTAACTATACCATATTATAAAAAACAGTGGATCATAAATTTAATTTTTGAAGTGAAACTTCTTTATCGGCGTTGGAAAAAATTTACCGTCACATTTTTCCGTTACGCGCCATCTTTTTTATATTCATGTCTATGATAATAAAATCCTTTTGTTTAAACTTTATCTAATTTAACTTTATTTTTTAATATATTAACGAAATTGTTTGCCATAAAGAAAGAAAGGGTTTTTTTTTTTTTTTTTTAACCAATTTCTGGAAAGTTGCATATAGATCATTTTGCGAAAAATAAGGCCTTAAACAAGTTTCACTTCTTACGTGTGTACACTAGTACACGCACACATTTTTTTTTTTTAAATTGTCGCTTTATGCTTTAATAGGACACGAGAATTGTAGAAAAGGAAAATGCTTTAAATAAATATTCAATCAAATATGATTAAAAAAATTACACAGTGAATTCATAAATTGATAGGAGATTTTGATTTAGAAATTGCTTTTAAAAATATATATGATATATTAGTTTTTGCTTGCATTCATATGGTAAAAGGATCTTTGGTTTCACTCGAGAACATTACTTATTCCATCCAGATAAAACACTGTTTCCGGGTGATAGGCAAAAATTTACATTTAGACAAGCGAAGCAGGGAGCAAAAGCTAGTATCTTATAAAACGATTCTGTGTTAGATCGCGTATTACTTCAATACTAAGAAAACAATATGAATATAGTTTTCAGATGAAAATGGGAATAATTCCGAGAAAGGATTCAGGCCACATACCGAGCGACTGTTTAGGCGCCAGCAATGTTTTTACAGGGTTATTATTAGTCGATTCCCGTTCTAACTAAATAAAATAAATAGATACTTAATATTTGACCTAATTATCTTGAGAAACGCAAAACTGATATACACTCAACATCCGATGATTTACGCAAAAACGAACTGGTGTAACACGTGAATAACCCCTTGTCGCACAGTTTGCCCCACCTGCCGCACCTCAAATCGCGCCCCTGTTCCCACTGTTCGACCGTGCGGCGTTCCCACGACAAGCAATTACGTAATGACTAACCTTGAAAAGGGTTCCTTTAAAGTTGTTCATTAAAGCTAGGCCTAATTTTATTACGTTTAAAAGTATCGTTCCCATACTTGTAAAAGTTTTGAACAAACTTTAACTAAGATTCTTTTTGTTGTTTATTAGTTTTTATTTTGATATTATTATTTTATATGTTAAATGTGACCATGAACTATTACAGGATTAAAAAAGGATGTGCCCTTTAAACATTCACCTGGTGTAGTAAAACTTTACCAGTGGGGTAAAAAATAATTAATTTTCATAATAGAAAATGGACAAAAAATAGCAAACCTTTAACAGAGAAAATGTGAGTAGTTCCCGTGGAAATTCTGAATCATAATATAAATTACCATTTTCATCCAATAATACGCGAATTTCGTATATATCTTTAATTTCAGCTGTTATCTAAATTACTCCCACACTCACGAGTGGGATGATTTCGTGGGCGTTAACATATTTATTACAATCGTAGTAACTTAATACAGTTGAAAATGCTTAAATAACATTGCGTTAACATAATATTATTCAAATAATTTGAATTCTTGCTTCTGGTGAAAACTGGGCAAGGGTGTCCAATCATACCTCTATCGCTTTTTTCTTGTCTGTAAAACCATGTGTATGTTATACCAGTAAATACCTGATGTAATTAAGTTATTTATAGTCACGTTCTATAACTGGTGATAAATCACTACCAGCTATATTTCACAGGAAGATATTAACAATAACACTGGGCTGTGAGATCGCACGACAAAAACATAATATACCATAAATGAAATAATTTCTCAAACTAACAAACTTATTTCAGGGTTATAAAAGAACTTTAATTAAATCATTACCTAACGGTGCTGGAAATAGAATTCAATTTATTTCAATGAAATTCTCATTTCTAGGTGGTGACAAAGCTTACTGCAAATTTATCGCTTCATCTTTGTCATTTCACGACGGAATTATGCGACATTATGTCGCTTGATCGACACAATTTTCAATTGGTGCTTTCGACGTATGTCATTAATATTTTATCACTAGTTATAACAAATGATAAGTGAAACGTTATGTGGGTAGTGTGTGTAACTTACCTGGTATTCTACTGACAGGCGATGTGATAGGCGCCGCTGCGGTCGTCGCCGTGTTCGGCGGATAAACAGGATCACAGCATTCTCGTTCGGGAAATTCACTCCCGCCCGCCCATGCCACGAGGATCAACACTCCAACCAACGGCCACAACCCGTACCGCGTACGCGAGCACATCGAACCAACTTTCCAGAAACTAATACACTCCTTCAAGATAAACAAACACAATTTTATGGCGACATTAACTGAAAACTCCCATAGGACTAACCCCACCCGTTTTCGCATTTTGAATGATACTTCATTTTCTTCTTCGTCCCTTTTTTTATTATTTTTGACATTGCCGCCGTGAAGTTCATTCATTTACACTAATTTTACATTACACACTTTTTTTGAAAAGTTTTTTTATTTATTTATTTTTTTACAAATAATATACTTTCCTTTCACTTAACACTTAATTTGTAGCATAATTGACTGATATGTTGAAGGGAACTTTTGTGTTTCGTTTGTTATTGTAAATTACATAATAAACATTATTTTAATTTAAACCTGTGAATGAAATCAATGTGAATAACAGTGAGTTGCGTAAAGGAAAAAAAATCTATTACAGTCAATAACACAAACGCATCGTTAAAGAACTGTATAAACTCTTTCATACTTTTCTCAAACAAAACCTTTCATTCTTGTTCATCTTATCCCACCTAAGTAGGGTCGGCACAACATGTTTTCCTTTTCCACTCTCGCCTATCAAATTTCATCTCAGTATTCACACCTTTTACACACATATCATTTGTCACACAATTTATCCATACCTTTTTCGGTCTTCCTCTGCTCTTATATCCGTCTACCATCACCCTGAAAACTTTTCTAGTTACATGGTTTTCATCTCTGCTCATGACGTGCCCATACCATACTAACCTATTACTCCTCAACTTCGCTGTCACTGGTGCTATTTTCAAACTTTCTCTGATATACTCATTCTTAATCTAATCCATTCTAGTCACACCACACATCCACCTTAACATTCACATCTCTGCTGCGTATAGTTTTCTCTCATCCTTCTCTTTCGTAGCCCAGCACTCAGATGCATACAACATGACTGGTCTTATAATAGTACTTAACGATTACCTCCTGTTCATTTCAAGTGTATTATATTCATTATAGTAACATAGATGAAGCAAATCATATATATGAAATCACAGAAGGACATTCTATTATACAAATGAATAGTGGTCGACTTCATACAATTTTGTAAGTAGGTACATATTCACATTATATTTATACTTTGTCTCAAGTGGACTCTTTGCATCCTACGCATTTCTTTTGTTGAAGAAGTCACGAGAGTTATTACAGCAAAATATTAAATTCGTATTTTGTCCGTATCGCTTCATATTTATACATAAAAAATAATAATTATAAGGGATGTTACTTTGCACTTAGATCAGGAATTGATAGACCTAGTTACCACCTTACCTACCCGAAACGAGACTATTTTATTTTAACTTAAAAATCATCAAGTTGTTTATATACAAAACGCAGCCTTTGTTTCGCAAGTCTAACCGAACCGATTTATTTTTCTACATATTTTGTCCATATCTTTTTATCTATACATAAAAATAATAATAACTACAATATTAGAGTGGACGTTACTTTGCACTTCCGTCCGGAATCGATTGGCCACTGCCAAGTTTCACTGTAACAAAAAACGGTTGAATTTATTTGTGCGATATATACACTTTATTGCCAGTTTCAGAATTAACTTTTTCACGTAAACGTTGTGCAAATAGAATCAGATGTTTTTTGTTACAGTGAGACGTGGCAGCGGTCAATCAATTCCAGGCGGAAGTGCAAAGTAACATCCACTCTAACAATTAAGAATGGATTTCTGCAAAGTAACGCCTTCTTCAATCAAATAATGATAAATACGTCAAATGTTATTTCATTATGGATTTTTATTAATTCATAGTAATACTATCTACTACTTTAATCGATTGACAATTACTTATGTATCTTAGATGTCCAAACTGTTAGGATTGTTAAACTTTGTCGTGTTTTTAAGGGTCCATTTCCATGTCCATGTCCTATCCCGATGATTCCTGGTAGCGTTACTCAGTCTAAAATATTTAACAGTGTCTATATTTATTAACGATGATTAACAATTGATTCAGTTGGTGAAACTTTAAATAAATAAATATACAATTTCAACTAAGAGTCTCTAGGTCACATTAAGACAATTCGTGTCTTAGCCGAAGAAACTCTTTGGTAAAATTTCATATCGCTTGAGTTATAATATCGTCTGTAGTATGCTCTTATTATTAATTATTCATAACATAGTGCATATTATATACTAACCGACATATCCTAACTGAATATTATAAATGCGAGTGTGTGTTTGTTTGTTACGCTTTCACGGCTTAACTACGTAACAGGTCTTTCACAAACGTTGTGAGGAGCATAAAATAGGCTATAAGGTAATTTACATCCAGAAAAAATATTGTTCTCGAGGGATAGATTAAATCTACAATAATGCGAGCGAAGTCACGGGTAAAGACTATTTACTGATTTTTATCCTATCAGCTGTTTCATAATCAATATACGCAATGATTGTGTAGTTCGCTTTAAGTTAGAAAGGGCATTAAACAAATTGAATCCTTAATACGCTATTAAACTTTTCGCGAGAAATCCTAACGTATATTACTTTTGTTCTTGAAAAAACTTCTTCTATTTAACGGGCGAAAATATTATGTTCATTAAATTCTCAGGTAAAAAATGTACGATAATAATTTTAACTTTTGTTTTCATCGTAATAAAGTACGTTTTAAGTTGCGATGATATTTATTAATTATATCAGACCTCTTCTTTACTATTTTGTGAGTTTCTTATTGTCTGTATTTTGTATCTTTAGGCTCCTTATTTTATCTATATAAATTACTAACCGGTGCCTGTGACTCTGTTTTATGTAATACTAGCGGGCCCGGCAGACGTTGTCCCGCCCTGATTATAAAAAAATCCTTGACAAATTACATATCAAAACGTTCCTCATGAATCACTTTATCCACTGGTGAAACCCGCATAAAAATCCGTTCAGTAGTTTTTGAGTTATCGCGAACAGACAGACAGACAGACGCGGTTGGGGACTTTGTTTTATACTATTTAATGATTAATTAACTACCGACCGGAGTTTTTGGCGGGATTTTGGTCTGTCATGTAGTGGATTTTATATTTTATTCATAATCTTGTATTACTTGACTCTATATTATGTAAAATTGGTCGGTGTTTTATGTAATATAGTTTGTCTATTGTCCATAAGTGAAGTGAATGGAAAATAATACCACGGACCATGAATTCTGAGATGCCACTAAAACTCCATGGAAAGTTCTAACAAGATGGCCACCATCTTGTTAGTTCATTGAAATTATATTAAGAAACTTGTAATATCGATACTCACTTGACAATGGCAGTAATAGTCCACTAGAAGACTGGTTGCCAAAAATGCAATGGAAGAAGAACTTGTAATACTATTAACTACTCGACAATGGCAGTAATAATCTAAAAGATTGGTTGCCAAAAATAAAGTTAAAAAAAAAAACTAGCGACCCGCTTCAGCTTCGCACGGGTGCTATGTAGATATCCATTTTAATGAATTACTGTTAAGGGCAATTTTGATCAACATGACAAGTACAACGTATGTAATGTATTTAATTGGATAAGGAATAATACTCTAGTGTATAAAATAGCTTGGTAAATAACACGTAATTATTTTTGTGAAAAGATAAAAATGATTACTGTGTGTTATCCTTTACAGATAAATATATACCATCGCAGACTTTTTTGTCGATCCTTTTAAGAAATATAACTCCATAGTACATTAATTTGATCTATCTCGAAAGGCTTAGTCAGCGTTTGCGATTAAAGCGCACTAAAATATGTTTGTTACGACATCACATTACAAATCTTTGAAATTTTCAGCTTTTCTGTAGTATAATACACATGTATTATACATATAAACCTTCCTTTTGAATCACTCTATCTATTGCTGAAAACTGTATTAAAATCCGTTGAATAGTTTAAAAGATCTAAGGGAGCAGACAGACATTCATTCATTATTTATTAATGCACTAAACATCAATACCTTGTGAATTATAGGTTTTTACCACATTTGTATGAACTCGATTTGTATGTCTGTTCGAGTACGATTTTCTAGTTATTTTTAAATATCTTTCTGGTGAGATAAAAATTTGAATTTTTTAACAGCCCCGAATTCGATACTAAATTAAGAGAGAAGAAAAAGGACATTTGTCGCAAAATCGCTCAGATGTAAACTTAAAAACGTGGTATATTCATTTATTATTTATTACACAAAACTAATTTTTAAATCTTTTGTCTGTCAGTCTGTTTGTTCCGATTAATCTCCCAAAGACTTGGACCGATTTTGACGGGTCATACTATGGCAGATAACTGATGTTATAAGGAGTAAATTAGGATACTTTTATTTTAGAAAAAAAAAATACGGTACCGTTCAAATATAATAAAGTAAAACAGCTTGCAGGAGAGCGCGCACCCTACGTGCACTCTTACACTGAACAATTTTTTTTTGCTAAAATTTTTGAGTTATCAGATAGGAAAAGCAACAAAAATGTTAATAAAATAGACAATCGCTTAATTCTCAGTGCCATTCCATAATAAATAAGAGACAGACGCTTTACCCTTTTCTAAGTATGTTGTTACATCGATACGCATGAATGGTAGCCAGAGTATTTTTTACAGTTATGCTTTTTGGCATGTTATGACAAATTGTTGAGAGTGATTTTGTAGCTTGAAACATAAGTTGCGAGCGCCGATGTAACACACCATGAAGTTAGTTAATAAAAAGTTTTTGTTTTCGTTTTTTTATTAACAATATTTAATTTTGTCGTTCGAAATTTTGACTCGCTCCGAAAATAGTAAAAATGTGAAAAAAGTTTTTTTTATTCACTCCAAAGAAGGATAACTTAAGACGTGCGTATAATGCATTCACTTTTTTGCAATTTTTTAATGATTGTTGGAATATTTTAAAAGTGTGCGGCCGAAATAGGAAGTACCCTTTATAGGTTCTCCAGTACTAATGACGTAAGCCAACAGTATATAGTGAACTAACTAGGCGTGATTGTCACAATCACCTTTTTCATTATGAATCAGTTTAATTTCCTAAAATATTCCATCTCCAATCATTCTACCTATCCCATTACGAATGCGTCATACGGAATGATTGAACTAAGAGCCTTCAGAACAAAAACCAAACTAAAATTCACCCTCAAGAAATCATCGGTCGGTAAGTAGAATAATAATTTAACGAGAGAATATTTTAAAACTTTTCAATGTAAAGTCCGCCGAAACCGATGAATAGTTCGTCTAATTACGAAGTTTCCTTTGATCTCGAAATTTCGAACGAGGAGTGACTTGAACCGGCAACTCTTTAAATATCGTCTGAATATTGTGAGAAGGAAATATTAACTTTTTTTTTTCGAACCGACTACGGCATTGGCCTGACGGGTCTTCACAGCTTCACCGGACTAACGAAATATTAACCTTTCATTTAATCCTTTACTAGCGGATCCATTCTGATTCAATTTTTAGCTTAAAATATATATAAAATAGAACAGTTGTGTAAAGATAGCGTGAATGATTCGCGAGGCATGATACCTAGTTGATATAGACATTCACTGTTCGCGCGCCCTTATATACACAATTGATTCTATTGTATTATTTTTATTATTATTCAATTTCATATATTTTACAATTTTTTTTTTCAAATTTTTTTATTGATTGGTTTATAAACTATGTATTGACAAACTCAAAAATATTTAAAAACTGGATAGTACAGAAACGTGACGCCATATTGCCGTAACAGACTTCTGTTGTAATGTCGTCCAGTTACCTCCTAGTCGCGCCTAAAGAAGTTTTACTTCAATAATATCATGGTATAAATCAACAGAATTAATTATACAGTTGACATTAGAAGATTAAAGGAAATACATATTCGGTAGTGACTGAAAATAGCTAACTTATTCTACCAGCATACACGAAAAATCCACTACAAAGTCTTCGAGATAAATAGAGATACAAGTTTATCCTAAAATACAACATGCAGAAATGAAACTTTAAAATGAGAGCAAAGGCACCGCACGAAAACAGCCCTCTAAATAACTCGCTAAAAGCATGGCTTTGTGCGGACTCGTTTAGATTCTTTATTTGGTAAATCTAAAAATATAGTCCAACACTGAATTTATATTTAAAAAAACAATCGTCGAATGGTATGTAAGTGCATTAATTTAGAACGACTGCACGTATTTGGCAGATCCACTTTTTGTTAAATTTTTAATTGTCAGGACAAGGTTTCTAGGCAAAATAATATAAAAATTGTACGCAAACGTGAACATTTTGGATAAAAAAATTGCCATATAAAAAAGTAATACAGAAGACAATAAGTACATCTTTAAATATATTAACAGAGATGGTGTTCACTTGTTCAGTTTTCATTTTGTTTCATTATATGGTCGTAGTGAAAGGAGGTTCGTCTTATTTTATTATTAGTACACACGTGAAAAGCCATAGCGGGCAGCTAGTTTATCATATAATTAATTTAAAATAATTTATATTACTAATGTAATACGTTGTTTGTATGTAGAACGATAAAATAAAGAAAGAAAATCTGTAACACAATTTTCTACAAGAAATAATTAGATACGCTCGGAAAAATACAATAAAAACAACTCTACGGTATTGACCATATTGGTTAACAAAATAGTTCGCTAGATATTTAACAGATGGCAGTGTTGCATAGTTCAAAATATATAAAACTAGCGTGCCCGGCAGATGTTGTCCCGCTCTGATTATAAAAAAAATCCTTTACAAGTTATATACAAAAACGTTCCTCATGAATCAGTTTATCCATTGGTGAAAACCGCATAAAAATCCGTTCCGTAGTTTTTGAGTTTATCGCGAACAGACAGACAGACAGACGCGGTTGGGAACTTTGTTTTATAGTATGTAATAAATAATAATAAATAATGAAATGTAATAATAAAACTAGATCTCCAAATATATATGTATTGTTAATTCCAAGACTACATTGCAAATAAATTCTTTTTATAAAAATGCTTAATATATGTTAGTAATTGCCACTTGTAGGAATAAAATTTTCTTGATTGTAAAAAAAAAACAAACATAACTGAGTAACTTTTGCATCATTATAAAATAGGTAGATAAGCTTCATCTCGTCATATTCAAAATCGATATGCATATGGTGTTCATTACTATTTTTTTCACCGCCCGTCCTTTCCTTCCGTTTATAAAATATGGCCGACTTCCTGTCAAGGCACTGCGGCCCTTCGTAACGTCATGCTCAAGCAAGCTAAAGCAAAAGCGTAAAACGGCACCACCAACAGACGCGGATACCATACGTTTTTATTAATAACGAGAACTCAGACTAATTACTGGTGTGTTTCAATTAATTTCATTTCATTATGCAAACCCAAATTCACATTAAATTAGATGGACGCATTATTAACATGCTTTTCATAGAAAAATGTTTCTTACATTCTAAATTAAAACGCTTAGGAAACGTAAAGGTAGGTGTTTACCTTGACAATTGTTCATGTCAATCAATCGATTATGCGAACAGTTGACAATTGTCAACTGAGCGATTTCTCATTGTTTCGTTTATAACAACAATTGAAAAATGACAAAGGGTCAATCGAATCAAAAAACTAAGCACCCTAGAATACGAAAAATTCCGCTTCGTATGGTCATAGTCCTATACCGATGAATGAGCCTCATAGAAAATGTATTTTCACTATAGATATGTAGAAGATAGACTATGGGAAAAGGTGAAAGACTTATCTAATGTCTTTTCCATATGTATTCGATCATATTAATATACATTCTTAAAATATTGGCAATCAGTGAAAGGAGGCACTTAACATTCATGACTAACTTGCACATTGACCACATAACAACACATCTTGTACTGAAAAATAGTTGCTACATACAGTGCTATAGAAATAGTATATTTTAAATTTCATGCATATTGACTAAATCCCCAGCATTATTACAAAGTGCAATCACGGGTTTTATTGATTCATCGGGCGTCGAACTTGCAACCTTAACGATTTACATCACTCATAATACACTATACAGAACGAAGGGATTATCTTATCTAGACAGATGAAGTATTCGTATTCAATGTTCAGACAACCAATGATTCTTTCGTAGAGTTCTTTACTTGTTACTATATAGGATCTTCGTAATACTAATAGATTTTATCACATCTTTCTAAACTTATTTATTAATATTTCAAAGAGACTAAGTTTACGAGTAATCTATGGAACTATAGATCCAATTACACGAATTATTTCACTAATAGGTAACTTGATAGGTTATTTGACTAACAGAGATTAATTTTTACTCCGACAAAGATTTTATAGGACTCATAACGCGGGTGAAATCGCGAGTAAGTAGCTAGTTACGTTGAGATAAAGTTTACGAGCTTGAATGTAGAAGATAATCTTCGGGACTATAGATCCAAATACAAGAATTATTTCACTAATAGGTAACTTGATAGGTTATTTGACTAACAGAGATTAATTTTTACTCCGACAAAGAATTTATAGGACTCATAACGCGGGTGAAATCGCAGGTAGTAGCTAGTTACGTTAAGATGAAGTTTATTGAATGTAGGAGATAATCTTCAGGACTATAGATCCAAATACAAGAATTATTTCACTAATAGGTAACTTGATAGGATAGTTGACTACCAGAGATTAATTTTTACTCCAAAAAAACATTTTATAGAACTTATAAAGCGGGTACAATCGCGGGTAGTAGCTAGTTAGGTTAAGCTAAAGTTTGCGAACTTAACTACAGATCTAATTATAAAAATTATTTCACTAATAGGAAGCTTGATAGGATATATGACTACCATAGATTGAGTTGTATTAGAATATATATAAATCAATAATCGTAACTAATTACGTTATGTATATTCTATTCCTTCATCACTCTATAATTGTTAGATAAATAATTTAATCTTTGGAACATAAATAAGGCAGGTAAAAAATACAATATTTTGCAATTGCTAATACAGTCTCCCCCAAGTTTACAGTTAACCGAGCTCCGTTTATATTCCTCGACATGCAACTCGCATATTAACCTTTTCTAAACTGAGTGCGAACAAACTGTATTCATAAAGTTCTTTGTTTAGATATGACGAATAATATTTTAAATGTCACAGGTGCATGTTCCTCATAGCATGGTAGTCGTTATAAAAATATAATATATAAAAATCTCGTGTCACGGTGTTAGTGTTTGAACTCCTTCGAAACGGCTCTACCGATTTTTATTGTATATTTAGTATGTATGAGAATAGGTCGTAAAGTATATTTTATATCTGTAGGTGATTAGGGTGTCCAGATTTTTTTTTGACAATTTTTATCTTTTGTATTTTTATTTGCCATCAAAAAATACCTACAACCCCAAATTTTCACCTTCCTAACCCCACCCTCCCATTTTTTATTCACGATTTTAGTATTTTTGTATGAGCAATATCGAAATGATTCAACGGTCGGGTGTAGCTGAGTGGCAAATGGCGCTATGCCCGCCTCATGAAAGTTTCTTCCGCACATGTCTAAGTCATTTCACTAAACCAACTAGGTATGTGTTTGAGTGAGTCTCTAAATTGTGTGGTTTCTCAATTGGAAACGGTGGGAGACGCTGTAACCGTCGTTCTAGGTTTTATAAGATTTTTTGAGTTTGCAAATACAATTAGAACCAGTAGGTAACCGATTTCACGCAGACGAAGTTGCGCGTGTCAGCAAGTAACATTATAATTATTTATCAGATGCAAGTACGCTAATATTAAATAGCGTGAGTTAACAGTCATAACGACTGCCGATAGAGGTGAAAATTCAAAACAATGAAATAACTATGTTCTCTTTTGAATTTTTTTATTAACTAGCGGGCCCGGCAGACGTTGTACCGCCCTGATTATAAAGAATCCTTAATAAATTACACACGAAAACCTTCCTCATGAATCACTTTATCCACTGGTGAAAACCGCATGAAAATCCGTTCAGTAGTTTTTGAGTTTATCGCGAACAGACACACCGACAGACGCGTTAGGGGACTTTGTTTTATACTATGTAATGATGATGATTATAGTGTAAATGACAATGTTTATTTTTAGAATTTGTTTATTGATATTATTAACAATATTAGTGTGTTTTTCATATATATTAGCACTCAGAGCAATAATTATATACATTTTTATAAAGTCTATTAATCAAGGAAACGCATGATGAGCTGAAAAATATTAATATTATATGTACACAGGCCCCTACACTATGCGTCTCTAGTCTGACGCAAGCCACGCCAAACGTAATACGACCGGTCACTCTTACTAGTATGTCACGACGAGAAATTATGAATTTATCTCTTACCAAAAATACAGCTCAACGCACCTAAAGAAGTTTGCACTTCAAAACAAAATCAATAATAGCGAAAGCGGTTTTTCATTAACTGACGCCGTACATAAAGCCTATGTAACTTTAGACCAATCTAACAACACACCGTACTTTAAAATCTATGAAGCCGTGTAAATTGTAAAGCGTGTAAAAATATATATACACTCGAAGAGAAAACAAGCTTTCCTCAGTACAGTCGGCTAAAAAGGAAAACCACTAATCGTATTTTTTTTTAATTAGTTACGGTCAAATATAAAAAATAAATAACTATATCAAGAATTACATGAATTCTAAAGAGACATATTGTATTTTAAATGTCTAATAGCCCTATTCTTAACACAACAAAAATAACGCTTCCAGAAAGTTCACGACCACGACAGTTTGGAAACGATGACGCTTGGTGGTAGTAAACCTTGTCGACCCACGTAGGTTAGGCGCATTCGGCGAAGGAAAACATCATAGTGATACGATAGCGGTAGTGTTGAATATCAGTATCCTAGTGCAGGTTCACTAGTGAACTAGTTATTTTTGGCATCTGATGAAATAGTACTCAAAAAAAACATGAGCCGTCACGGTACGCCTGGCAGATGTGATATATCGAATTTATTTTATATATTTATTTTTTTTCGAACTGACTCCTCTATTGACCTAGCAAGGTCTTAACAGCTTCACCGGACTAATAAGGCGAGAGCTTAAGGCACTCAGCCGATTTTGTTTGACAACTAGCTCAATGGTGCACGGCACACCTCGGCTTGGGCTGTTACAATTCGCGACCTATCTGAGCTAACCTAAGCTAACCTAAGCTATTCATACACATATGAGTTGTTGAAACATATATGTGTACCAACCATATATACCTCAATAACTCTTATATATATTTCGTATCGGATAATTTTCTGAACTATTTCAGTTTAATAAGAAAAAAAATAAAACCCTTCCACATGCATGTGTAAGCGTGTATGCGTGCACGTGTGTGGAGGTGATATGTGTAATGTTGTCGCAGTGATGTAAGATTTTGTGTCACTATATCGCGCGAGCAGCGCACTCAAGGCCTCCACGCCGAGGGAACGGACCTAGGCTTGAGCCGCTGCCGAGGGGGGCCTAATCTGGTGTGCGGGAGCGAAATTGACCCCCAGATCACGGCGGCGTGATCTGTGGTTACACGGGCGTGGGCGTGAACACGCTCTGTTTAGAGAGACAGGCTGGTACTCGTTCACTGTCCTTATTTCATCGAGAGGGTCGGTAAAAATATGTCGCGGACGTGTTTTATAATGTGCAGCGTTCGGCACGGATTCATATTTTGCGGCGGATACCACAAACGGACTAGGATGATTCACGGCTTTTTCAAAATAACTAATCGTAAGTGATTTTACGTACGCCCAGATAGAAGGCATTTCTAGATCCCTATGGAGATCGAATCTCCGGACGTACCACGTGTATTTTATACAAGTAATAATATGCATAATAGTTTACGACAGAAAATAAATATGCCATAATCAGAAATAAATTTTTTTTTTTTTCAGAAAAAGAAAACTATATAATAAACTTTTACAGGAATTACTCATTAAACACAACAATTCAAAATCATATAGTGTGGTGACGCATCACCAACTGTCGGTCTGACTCGGTTTAGATGTTCCACGTCAAAAGTGTGTTCAAAATAGGTCAAACAAAAGAGAAATGTTATACAAAACATAATAAAAAAATGTATGCATAAATCAGGATTAATGCGCTGCTATCTGAAACAGCACTTTTTGCTTCCACTCCTACTAATACTTTAAATGTTCGAGAACTCGTTTAGGAGGAAACGATCTAAATAAATCTCCGTAGAGATTGTGCTGTCAGGTAAAATTCAGCTTTCGTGCTGAAGCTGAGAAAAGGAAGAATCGAATACTTTAACTTTATGTCCGTTTTGCTCTGGTGTGTTGTATAAAGTCCACTTGCCTTTTATAAGTATCTTTTCAATAAAACCAATTTAGGTAATGGTAAGAAATTAATTAAAATTGACTGATGGCGACAATGATCGAAATGGTAAAATATGAATGAAAAAAAAGCAGCACTATCTAAATACTAGAAACTGTGACAAACTGGTTGTCCCATGTTTTAAACCAGTAACAGTTTTTTGGGAAATAGTGTTAGATTTTAAAACAAAGTCCTAAAGGATATTACCGATTTGCCGGATTGTGAATTTAAGCGCCATGTCAAGCAGGTTTTGGTGTCAAAAGGCTATTATAGAGTGAACCAGTATGTGAACGATGGTGATGTCTGGAATTGACTCATCTCTGTGCATCCATTAAAAAACGTTTGTAACATGTACTTAATATATTCTAAATATCATATACTAGCGGGCCCGGCAGACGCTGTCCCGCCCTTACTATAAAAAAATCCTTGACAAATTATATACTAAAACCTTCCTCATGAATCACTTTATCTATTGGTGAAAACCGCAAGAAAATCCGTTCAGTAGTTTTTGAGTTTATCGCGAACTGACAGACAGACAGACGCGGTAGGTGACTTTATTTTATACTATGTAATGATATTTGTTAAAAAGATAAACCAGATCGAGTTTCTTCACGGTTCTACTCGATGACTGGGTTGTTTTCCCAACCGGTGATAGTTTTGACGTTCATAAGTGTCTTCTTAGGGCCTAAATTGAATAAAGTGTTTTTGATTTGATTTGATCGAATATGGGGTTTAAAGTTACAGGTAACATGACTAAGAATCAAGTGCTGTGACGTGGAAGTCTTTTTTATGCTTTATAGAAATCACAACTCAGAAAAAGAATGCAACTTTGCGTACGGAATAGGGGAAGTCACTTCAAGCAAGAACTTTAACTAGGCTAAATTACACAATATCTTAATTATTACTTATTATTAATTGTTTATTGTTATTATTACTAAACTGTTATTGCTTCTAAATATTATTTTAAATTTGGATTTTTTGTTTTATTTATTTTGGGTTTGTTTTTAACTAATTTTATGGAAATTTTAAATAACGACCTTACATTTAATTCGAATACGCATTTCCGCCTGATTTCTTTATGACCTTTTTTCTTTCTGTTTCTATGAAATGAGTTCCTAGTTGTTATACATTGTTAGAGTGCTAAGAAAACGGTTGTTTATAAAATAATCTGCAAGCCAAGTTTCATTTTTTTTTGTTTTAAGTCATTTCAGTGGAAAAAAACTGAAGTAATATTTCGTAAAAACAATTATTGCATTAAGTTTTTCGTCTCGCATTTTGAAATTTGAACCGATAACTGTAGTTTTAATATTGATAAATAACTCATGTTTAATCGTTTTTATAAATCAGAAGAAAAATGAGATTTAAATTGATACTTTTTTAAATACATTTTTGTTTTGTTTTGAAAAAGTTAAAAAACTTCATATCTCAAAATTGGTTCACTTTTGCACAATGCATATAGGAATTAAAATTATAACAAATAGTCACCCCTATCACCTCCTAATGGGAATACATCGAATTATCAATAACCCTGTATACATTGAGTCTTAACGAGTTATTTAAAACTGTGACTATTAGATGGGAATTGTTTCGAAACCTTTTATAATGTAAAACCAGTTTTAAGTACGGCATTAAAAAAAATCGATGAACATTTCCAGTTTAATCACACAAAATCTTAATAAATCATACGCCGGTATAGCTTTGACTCGAAACGAGCGGCCCGTTATGGCCCAATCCGGTCCATGCAAGGCCAAAACGAATCGATACTAGGCCGGCAGCGGGCTTTAATATTGTGTACACATTACGTAGCCATTTGTTTGTACCTATTATTGTGTTTCTCACGATAACTTAGTTTGTGGAATAGGTGAGGTTATGTAAAAAATAATTTGTTTTCGGTTAACTTTTTTTTTTTTTATTATTTGTCAATAGCTCTAACAACGTATTTGTCACGCTATCTATACTAATATTATAAAGAGGTAAAGTTTGTGACGTTGTGGGTTTGTGAGTTTGTGACGTTGTGGCGTTGTAAGGGGTAATCTAGGAACTAAGCGATTGAATAATTTTTTAGGTATATAGCTATTATGATAAGGATAAGAATATAATAGAAGGAAAGGGGGGGGAAAGAGAAAAAGTAAAAGGGGTTTTTTTTGCGTAAAAAAAAAATCGGGGAGGGGGGGGAGGAAAAAAAAAAAATAAATATAAAAATAAAAAAATAAAGAAGGGGGGGGGAGGGGGGGGGGAAAAAGGGGAAAAAAAATGAAGAAGCGGGGGTAATTAAATATAGTACACTGTCTCTATTTAGATTAGCTCATTAGGTAAAAAATGATGAAGAATAAATTGCTTTTATCGTAAGAGAATTCTAACTATACTGTCTTATATTTTAAACGCGAATGTGAGTTTGTTTATTTGTTACGCTTTTAAGCATTAACTACCTAACGTATTCTGATGAAATTTTGTATAAACCTTTTTAAGTGTACAAAAAATAACATAGGGTATTTTTCATAATTAAAAAAAACCCTGTTCCCGAGGGATAAGTTGTATACATTAACGGGAGTGAAGCGGCGAGTAAAAGCTAGTAACTCATTAAACAGCATATAGGTAACTTTTCTATTTATACTGTTTACGACAGCTTGAATATAACTCAATTAAAACATCTTACGAACTAAAAATATATACGATACTTTGCTATTTGTATCAAGAATTAAAAAAAAAAGAGAGCCCTTTAAAAACATTAAAGAACTAGATATATATACAGATCATTCATATACACGTAGTATACATATTGGTATGTACTTATAAGATGAATTTGTTACGATTGACAAAGGTAGGCCTTTGAAATAGAAGTTGAATTTGAAAACGAATATGTTTTTTTACTAGCTTCCGCTCGCGACTTCGTCCGCGTGGAATAGTTACTTTGGGCTAACGTTAACACGTAGCGGAAGCTCTCAAAATGTAAAAAAACCGCTTTTGAAACATTCTTACTTGGTGCTCCGCTCGCACTAGTCTTAGCGTGATGTTAGCTTTCCACAATAAATAAGCTATCTAACACTGAAGAAATTTTTCAAATCGGACCTGTAGTTCCTGAGATTAGCGCATTCAACCAAATTAGTTAAAGATTACTACTCTTCCCTCGATTTTAACTCGAGCCGTCATTCAAATTACAATAACTTATGATAGAGTGGACCGATTTTAATGAATCAAAGACTAAGTTACTCCCGAAAATATGCTATATGATTATTGAGGTTTTATTGTGAACCCAGTACTTTAGCAGTGATGCGTGTTCATAGAAACAGACAGACAAACATTTCTAAAAATGAAATGTATTTTATTACTTACCCCTAGACACCTGCAATCATTTTTTTCTCGAAAATCGGAAAGTACAGACACGTTAGATTTACAGTCATATTATATGTAGGTCTAGATATGAGGACATAATGTCATTTAAGTATATAAACATAGCTTGTAATACCTATTATTAATTAAACATACGGCAAATGAAACAATGTTGGATTTGTTGATAGCGTGTTGGGTCACCGTATCGATGGACGTATGTTCGAAGCCTAGCAACTGAGTCCGTAGCTTTTGGTGAAGGACATCGTGATGAAGCCATAGTATGATGGTAGGGCTTTATCTAAGTTGGTCTGGCTAACTATCACCCTCAAGGTAAACATCTGTAGCCAAACACTTTTACTCATCAATATTTTTTTGCCTGAAATTGAACCCACTTCCTCTCGTTTCAAAATTAACCATTACGCCATGAGTTAATTAAAAATTAATAAAAAGTGTAAAAATAACTTTATTTAAAAGGGTTTCGAAATAAACTTCCTCTTTTTTCCGTTGAACGGTTTCCTGTAAAACGAAGAAAATTTTGTTAGTTAAAAATTGAGCGAACGCAAACAATAAACTATTCGTAATTTTTCAACTCCAATAGAAAAGTTCAAAGTTGTTGATGTAAAATCGCACAATGGTATTAATGCTTCAAAATTTACCATCTGATAACATTAAACTTATAGCTAATTTAATACTTCAGAGATTTCTCCCATTTCTCAAAGCACTATTTAAGTTGTTCATTGCATCTGACCTCTCTAATAAATTAGAGGCGAAACGTTCAATCTTCTCCAGTTATCTCGTTTGAAATAGAATCTGATATACCTGAATAAAATTCCACATTCTTTACTCCACTCAGGTCTTAATAAGTTCGATTTTCAATAAATCCTTTAGTGCGCTTTCATGTCACAACAAATTTATTGCATAAAATTTAATAATTTCCACTTTCTTTTTTATACTTCTATGGATTTCGTTTATGACCACGATCTCACCTTATTCGTTATCACCGTGCTGAACAAACGTAAAAATGTTGAACGTACCCAAACAACTTAGGACATAATAATATGTGTCATAAGAAAATGTGTGAGAACAAAAAATCTAAGGAAAAGCACGCCGTTCAGAGCAGTAGACATTACGATTAGTAAGTAACAGAGGGGGGGGGGGGGGGGGGGGGGAGGGGGGGAGCTTAGCGGTGTTGAAATACGGGCAAAAGGGTTGTGGTAAGTGATCAAGCCCATCTTAGGGAAGTGGGTTGGGTTTATGGAAGCCGCAAAAACCACATTAGACAGGTTATTTTGGGGGAGGGAGGGGCGGGGGGTTGGTAGCTCTCCGCCTAGGAATATACCGAATGCAAGGTGAGACTATAAATTTTTGTTATTTTTGGAAGATTTTTTAATTTGTTTGTTTGGGGTCAGATGTGAGTCTGGCGGTTTTTTGATGAGCCTTTTTGTGCTGGTGAGAAGAGTGTACAAAAAGTAAAAGGTTTGGTGTGAATATTTGTAGCGCTGCAAATTTGTATAAAGTGGGTGGTGTTGCAAAAAATACCACAGAGAGATTACAGTAAAAAATCGGTGTTTTTTTTTTGAGCTGTTATTTAATATTATGTTTTGAAATGCTTGGCAATGTATGTCGCTATTTAAGGGTAAGTTTGTGCGTTGGGGGGTAAGAATATGGCGTTGAAAATTTTAGGTTTGTGTGAGGAGGTTTGTTGGTTGGTTTTTCGTGCAATAGGAAAGGCAAGAGATGTTAAATCGGGGTTTGTTTTCCTCTGGAGCGGGGGTTGGGAATTATTTCAGGGAGAAGTGGGGAGAGGTGTGGTTTCTTAGTGAACAATAAGAAAAAATATTAGGTTTTTTTTGTTGACTTAGAAATTCTTAAAAAAGTGTCGTTTACTTAAGTAGTGTTAAAGAGATAAAAAATAAAGTTGTGTCGTGAAGGAGTGCTAGCACGCATAAAAAAGATCCGGTAATTAGTAAATGATGTGCGCTAGAGGAAAGTGTGTGTCTGGCATATTGACGGTTGCGAGTAAAAGAAACGATCGTGGTGCTGGCGTCCAATAAAATATGACTACCTCACTGACATATAAAAATCCAAGACACAATCTCGAATAAAAGTAGCGCTCCAAATCGTTCTGCAAAAACTCTCCAATATGCATACGTGGTTTTAGTTATGCGATGAACTTTTGCAAATTCGACCTTACCTGAATGATTTAAAGTTGTTTTTACAAGGATGCAAGCGACATAATCCAAAATAATACACTCAATTTTGTGTGCCGGCTGTGAGACGTTAAGTGTGCATCTTGGGTTTTTGTATATAATGCACTCATCTTATATAAAATTTCGTGTAAATGTTGTTACATCCCCGAAAAGGTTTGGATTTATAAAATTTTTTGCATATTCAGTGGTTGAAAATCGGCTCTTTTTCATCTAGTGATAAGGGTTGTCCACGTAACATTTTATTTTTGGATATTTTTTTTAATTTTTTTTGTTATAATTAAAACAAAAAAAATACATCCTAAATTTTCCCTTCTAACCCCCCTTTTTTTGTTTTTGTTTTCATTTTTCATCCTGATACTGTCAATTTCGTTAGTTTTCAGAGAAAGAGTAATTAAAATCAAGTCCTCGTCTTTTTTTGGATGTTGTTCGCTCTATTCGATTATCGGTGGTGTATGTAAAAAATTTATAATTTTTATTAAAGTTAAGGAGGTTTTTGCTTCTTAGTGAACAAAGTCCCCACCGCGGGGTGGATAATAAAATCTAGGTAGCGGTTTGCGGGTAAGGAATGAGGAAAGTTTTGGTATATAATTTGTCAGGATTTTTTTATAATAGGGGGGAACAATGTCTGGGGGTTTATAAAAAAAGTCGCCCATCTGTCTTGTGCGATGACAAAAATAGCGGTGCGGTACGTGCAAAGGTCCTAGGAAGGTTTGGTTAATTTGTAATTTTTTTTATTTAGGGCAGGCAGAGGTGAATTATGTAATAAAATATTAAATGTAAATTAGAGCTAAACCGGTGGGAGTAGTAAAATTTAATAATATTAGAAATAAGATATAAAAAAAAATGGGGGTGAGTGGGGTTAATGAAAACTTACATTGTATAACTACTAGCAGGTTGGCACCGACTTCGAATACATCTCTAGGTAGCACACATATTCATATGTTTTATTTAATTTGGTTAATTTGATAAACTATTTATTTTCCGCTTTTTAGTGCCTTATGGGTTTTTGATTGATATTGAATTCGGTTAATACTTTTTTTTTAAATTTACTTTTAATATTAGTATAGAAGGATTCGATATATACATGTCTAGTTAACCCCATAGAAATGTAGTGTGAAGTTATATAATTAAAGCTTGTATTATATAACTATTCTAAATATACATAACTTCATGAAGACTAAGGCAGAAATGATGTAAGAAATGTAGGTCTAAAACAGTTGACGTCCACGAGGACCTTTTTCCTTTACCTCCTGAGGGAAATACGTGAAAGATATATTTTATTGCCTTTTATTATTTTGTCACATAATATAAAGTGACAGATGAAGGCTTGTGCGAAAGGAAGCACTATTTTTTCGTCGAGAAAATTCGCTCGTATATGGACATGAGTGATTATGTTACTTGGCTTCTATATCTGTAGTCGTAATGATTATAGGTCTGTCAGATAGTCTGAGAATTTATTTAATTCTAGATATTCCCAACCTGATATACATATATTTATAAGGATGTATGTAAAAGAACAAAAACTAATTGGAATCAAATAAATGACTAATTGGAATTTAGCAAAAAAAGTTCAGTGTTAAAATTCACATTGAGCGTGCGGTTCCAAACACTGTTTTTTTTATTTTATTAACTTTAGTATATGACCGAAACCCTATTTTTGTAAATTAGGTATTTTAAGTTACTCTTTATAATATTACCTATTTGCCAGTGAAAATCCCGTCAAAATCGGTCCAACTGTTTCGGACATTAGCCGGAACAGACAGATAGGCAGACAAACATTTTACTTACGTGTATAGATAATAAATTAATGTACCACGTTTTTAGTTTTAGGTTTGTGCAAAATTTGTAATAAATGTCCTTTTTCTTTTGTGTTAGTTTAGCATCGAATCTTGGGCTGTTAAAAATTTCAAATCTATAGGTTATCAGGAAGATATTTACAACAACAAAATCCTACTCGAACAGGTATACAACAAAGTGAATAAATAAGCATATGGTAGAATCTTGTTACGCCATCGCTATACACCACAATTGCTGACTTAGAGTTCCAGTCCCACGATGCGGTAGGTGTTCAAAGCATTACGCCATTGCTACACACCACAATCGATGACTAAGATCGCCGAGTTCCCAGTCCCAAGTTGCGGCAGGTGTTCAATGCATGCGAGTCAGCGATGTCCACGGTACAACAGATGTACAAACTTAGTGGAAACGTTCGGTGGTCCGACTCCTCCGTTCCCACATTGTCCACGTATAAGTTCTTGGACGAAACAACGGAAAAGCATTGTTAACCTAACATCGGTAGTATTCACTATGCTATTAGTTTTAGTTTAGGCTTAGTGTGAGAGTTAGCCTAACATCGGCGACAGTCTCACAATGTAGGTATAGTGTGAGAGTAAGCCTTACATCGGCGACAATCTCTAGTTTTAGAATCATTTTGTAATTTTGTTTAATAAATTAATTTAAAGTAATTTGGTTTTTTTTGGATCCTCCGGCTCTGACCTTCGTAACTATCTCATATGTTACTTTGTATTTATGCTTAGTGTATAGAACCAGAGTACTTTTCCAAAATAATTGAAAATTATTTTATGATAGAATTTCCAGTTGAAACAATGGCGAATAATAAGAGCATTATCTGTCAAAGCGTAAACTATATACGTTTCTTTGTTAAGCAAGTATGTTGTATATTGAAAGATATGACTAGAGACAAATAAGATCACTATAGCTTCAGTACAAAACGTCTATAATATCTTGGAGTTCATTTATCGAGAGTATTAGGTCTGTTTTTCTATTTGTCTATAGGAAACTATTATTTTCCTGAAGGTTTAATTAAATATAATCGTTTGTTATTATATTTATTTTATATTTTTCAACTTTAACAATATTATTGAATATATAAATGTAACCTACTTAAATGAAAAACAATTGCCGAATAAGTGTTATACTAAATATTACTTCGGAATGGATGTATTTATTTGGCCAATTCTTTTTTTTATTAGGTTTATAATTAATTCTCAGTACAAGGTTTGTATACATAAAATATTTGATAATCGTACGAAAAATTTCAACAAACTGGGTTATTAAATTTCCATTTCAAAAATGAGTAGATGAGTCAGATAGAAAGAGATTTTCAAAAATATTAACAGACTGACGTTTAGTTGTTGTGTTGCTAGTTTATATTTAACTAGCCTTTGCCCGCGACTTCGTCCGCGTGGAATTTACTTTGGGCTAACCTTAACACGTAGCGGAAGCTATCAAGAGGAAAAAAGAACCCCGATTTTGAAACATTCTTCAAAGGTGCTCCGCTCCTAGTGATCTTAGCATGATGTTATATAACATATCCTTCATAAATGAGCCATATAATACTGAAAGAATTTCAAATTGGACCAGTAGTTCCTGAGATTACCCCCTACAACGTCACAAACTCACAAATTCACAGACTTCAACTCTTTATAATAGTAGTATAGATTACATTGTCGTACTGTTAAGGTAAGATTTGGTATCATTTTTTCGTTAGTATATTCGTGCCAAGCCAGGGCGTGATGGTAGTATAATATAAATATTGTTACAATATCCCAGAAATATATTGATGCGCCGGACGTTAACCTGTGATACGCTGGCAGTGACCTTTGGGAAAGTCGACCCGTGTAGTCACGAAATCGATAATCTGGTCCACATAACCCTCTCGAGGAACACGTTGTGGATAAAGTTTTATAATATAGCCAAGAGAAATTATTTATACATGTCGCGGAGGTAGACGAATACAGATCAACGTGACTGCAAACTTTACTCGCGGGATACGACGGGGATTTTTATATATCATGCAAGTTAATAAAGGACCAGCGAGTTTGTGTCAATCTTTGACTAGTGAATTAAGTGTAGATCCTATCTTATTAATCCTAATTGTAAATCTTTATTTTCTATACATATAAGAAAAAGGTAACGGGATGAAATCTGTACATTAAATATTATAAAGAAAAAATACTCTGGGGAGGCCTAGAATCATTGACAGAATGCATTTCCATGGTTTATAAAATTTGTGTCTGTCGTTTGTTTGTCGGGACTCATCAAAAACTACTAGACGGATTTTGACCAAATTTGGTATCGTAATAGTTTATGCACTGGTATAACATATAGGATATATATAACATATTCGTATATATATGTATATTACTTATAAGAAAACAAAAAAGAGAATACATTTACGCAAAAACTACTGGGCGCATTTTGAAGAAATCTCATACTGATCTCAAATCAAATTTTATTACACAATACAATCTTATGATTTTATTAATCACTGTGTTTATAATTATAATTTCACACGGACGTAGTCGCAGGCACAGTTAGTTATATTACAAATGGGAATGCCAGTTTATTGGTTTCTTGAGTTATCACGGTATATTATGAAATTTTATATATTATAAACTTCACATTCATATTTATTTATAATTTTACTATGTTCTTATTATTATAGTGTTTAATAAACCCACTTGGCCACAATTGAAAATCAGCGCTGGGGTCACTTGCAAAGGTGGCAGAGCCAGCACATGCTGAATTCTGTGTCATTGTAGTAATTAATACCATGGCATAGTTTTAAAATCTTCTAATGTTTAATTTCTTTTATTTATTTTATGTTATACATATCTACTTTTTAACTCTATTTTTTTCACAATTGTATTGGCCGTGTATTTGTTACAATAAATATATTTTCTTTCTGTCTTTACCTATTCGGCTGATTCTTTTTTGAAGTGTTTATAGTGTTTTTTAGTTAGTTTTTTAGTTAGTTTAGTTAGTTTAAAGTGTTTATAATTACCAAGACATGGGATGAAATGGTTTCAATATGAAAGACTGCAAATGTTGAAAAAGCGCACGGAGAAAAAATATTGGGTTAAAAATTTCCATATGAAAGCGTGAGTGAGTGGGTGAGACAGAAGACAGAATTGACAGATTGATGTTAAATTATTCAGTTGCAATTTTATATCATTTCACGTCGTACTGTAAAAAGAATTAATTGCGATGTTTCTTTGAATTTTGTATGTAAGTATCAAATCTCATAGTGTGGTGACTCTTCGACTCTAGTGTGGTACTCTATTAAAATTATACTTTCTTTTCTAATCCTACCAGCTTCTGGTTCTCCAAAAGTATAGGAAAGACTTGTTTATATATTTTTACTACCAAATGTCCCGATTTACTGCCGTGCATTGGACCGCCTCCAGTTCTGTGGGCACTTTGCCATTTGGCGACCATTATAAACTGGCTAATTTTTTATATCTATCCTAAAATACACAGTATGGAAAGAATAATCGACTGCTAAGGACTAAATAAATTGTGTTTAAGAATGCCTCTACACATTTCTAAGTTAAATAATATAGATATTACATATAAATTAGCATTAAACTATCGTGGGGTTAATAGTATCAATTGCATAAGAGATCCGCTAAATTACAAAAAAGCAGCCGAGAGCGCTAAACAAATTCTAAACATATTTTAACTTTACTATGAAATGTGGCCTTACACGAGAGTTATTTATGTATTTATTTATAGCTTAGTTTTTTAAAAATATATATCAACCACTTCTAATATATCAATTAGAATAAACAAAATTACAAATAGAAGAATATAAATACATATATTGAAGTCTACCATTCTAATATATCACATATGATTTGCTTGCTAATAACATATGGTTACTTAATATTTTAATTCCGCATTTCCCAACGACACGGTTCAAGAGCTTTCTGGATAACAACACAATTTCCATTTTAAATTTCTTGTTGAAATTTTAATAATACTCTCTTACACGTATTTCGTGCTGTGTTCCCGCCATTTTAACCGCGTATGTGGTTTCCCGCGCTTTCGTTTTAATCTCCCAATTTTATTTACTTTCTATCAATTTTGTTCTACGGCCAACCAACTATTTTTATAATAGGTCAGTAAAACACGTCCTTAATAAGTAGGTCATATGCCACACATAAACCAATCGCATCATATTAATGTCATCCGTTCAACTCCATTCGCTCACGTTCACTGAATAAATAACAAACGCAACGTACACTCACAAACGGGGAGAGTTCCTAACAACTCAATAAATAAAATTAAGAAGTGAATGGTAGAGGATTACGCTTAAAAAAAATCGAAAACCGCGACCGATCTTCACGCGCCATTCGTGCGTGTTTTACGACAGACGCGACGATACTAACGAAGTAGACCTGGCTGGAAAGGCTTTAGCCGTCCCCACCTCACCCTTGGAACAACCGACACCCCTTTCAACCCTCGGCCATGGCTACTTCTTCACTTCCAAATCGTCATATCTCCCCAGAAGAACCTCTTAAATATAATTCACATCGTTAACACCACTAACATAAAGTTCACAGTTACTTGGTTATTTTCAAACGTAGATTATATTTGGAAACCGAATGCACGCTGTTCTACGAGCCAATACATAGATTTTACGAATCGTTATGGCGTATCAGTCGAATTTCTATTCAATAGTTTTATAGTTAAGAATTAGTTTTAATTTAATTTTGAATTATATCACATGTGTGAACGGTCCAATTCGATTGTTCACACGAATTAAAATTTTGTTTGAAAATCGTCCTTACAATTATAGTATTATGAAATATTTTCGAATAACCGTAATATCGTCTCCATAAACGTGATTACTTTCGACAGAACTAAGCTTAAAAACATCCATTTAATTATGAACGTTATTGCATGAAATCAAGGTGTATATTTACTTGATTCTTTCTGAGTAGAAAAATCTAAGTATAATACCGGAGGACCGCTGTTAAAGTCGTCATAGATTTTGTAAATTGTGTCTAATAGGAATCCAAATTCTCATACGTTGAATTTTTCTTTCGGAAAGCTACGGATTATTTATTATTTTATTTATTAATAGCAGCTGTCCTTTATATTGTATTAAACTTACAAAGAGTTTTATTTTCCTTCTATTTTTTCCTTCCATCGATTTTATTATTTACTTTTCGTAATGTAGTTAGCGTTATTTCTCACATAATTACATAGGTCTTGTAAATGTATGTATATATTGGAGGAGCCACTATTGACCTGCGATACCGCGCTATTGACTATATCGGGTGTTACTAATGACCTCAAACGCCATTGGTTGATTTAATATGAGTATTTTTTATTACTCGTAAATGGTTGTAGCATCAAATTCTAAGAACGTCGCTTATAAATAATACCTTGCCTAAAATAAATATAAAGTACATGCTAATAATAATGTTGGATATATTACATATAAATTGCAATACAATATATTACAACACAATATATAATAGTCATATTCACACCAAAAACTTAAAAATACATGTTCGCACACTTAGACGCTTTTATTAATAATGAAGGTGTATTTTAAAGAAATATTTTCACCACAAATTATAGAAAATATATAAGCTACCAAGATAAATAGATAAGAGATTATATATAATAACGAAATAAGTTATCAAATAGTCACTCCATAAGGAACTGTAAAGAACAGACAAAAATTGTACCCCACAATCCTAAATCGGATATGGACATGAATTGTTGCAAATACTAACTGCCTCAACCCTATTAAACGTCAAACATGACACAAGGAATTATGAACCTTAAATCTTCAGCATCCAAATTGATTTTTCAACGCACGTGAAACACTTTATTTTGAATACACAGCCCAGACGTATTGACCTGATTTCGTTTTAACACTTTCAGAACTTAATATAAAACGCTCGATACCTTATCCATTTAATGGGTTAGAAAGTATTATATTGTAGACTTACGAAAAGTATAGACACTAACCTTGGGTGTAGTTCATGGATGAATAAAACTCAATTGATTAATGTATGTAAGCATATTATCAGAATCGCTGCATATATATATCATCAATCAATCAGGACAATATTTTATGAAAGAAAATGTTGTATAAATCGTACGGGAAAAATAAAAATTGGTTAAAAAAATCTTCCTAATAAAAAGTAAGCAAGTGAGACAAAAGACACTATGGAGATATTCAAAAATATTATCAGAATCGACAGATTGACGGTTAGTTCTCATTTTATTCCATTGGTCATAACTATCGGGCGTAGATTGCGTTTCATTCTCTTTCATAAAAAATCGCGTAAATACGAGGCGGGTAACTAATGTTACCAAAAATTAGGTAAAAAATAAATACTAAGGGCTATGTCGTAGTAATTCGTGTGACAGCGTTACTTTATCCATGTGCAAAATATTGCAATTATATAGAAGTATTTTTTGGTTTGCTTAAATTTAATAAGTTAGATTTATTGTCTTACTGGTCGCTTCCCTTGCCGGCATATGTGAACAGTCATAATAATAAAAAATGTAACATTTTATCAGTACCTTAGTTTTAGTACAAATATTTACATTAGCTGTTATAAGTGCCGCTTAAAACCGATGTATACCTCACTAGTTAATTCCTCACTAATTAAAATTAAATTATTAGACTACTAATACATAAAATGATTACTCTAATAAAATTAGTAGGTCCCGAGATAAACGCGCAGCTATACTACTAAGGTATAATTTGTTGTTGATAATATGCGTAGATGCTACGAAGCTACGACGCTACGCTAAAACGAAGCACAGCTGACTCGCTACGCAGTTACGCGAAATGATATTGGTACATAAGTCGCGTAGTAACACCGTTACGTAATTTCTAAAGCGTAGCAATGTATTGCTACGTAGTTTAATAGCCCTTTCGAATAAAACATGTCATGACGCCATTTTACATTTTCAGAAATTTTGATTCTTATGAGTAATCGAGATAAAATTATTTCAGTAATTTAAACTGTGAATAGAAACCGAGGCTAATGCGTAACAAAAAACCAGTCCAAAGATAACTGTTCTGATTATGAACTAGCTACTCGCCCCGACGTCGGACGGGTGTACTAACAAAACAAATATGTGTGTGACTAAAGTGATAAGGTTTCCTTTACAGTACGACTATATATTTAAAAAAGAATGTCAATTGAACAATCGAATGGCAGTCTGTCAATTTTGTTAATATATTGGAAGTTCTCCCTTCTGTCACTCACTCAATCTTTTAACTTGGGATTTTTTGACGTACATTATTTACGTTTCCGTACGATTTTGCAAAGATTTTCTTACACACAGACCTTGTCCTGATAATTAGAAACACAACAAAAAAAGAATTAACCAAATAATAATATTAGGTCTTTACCTATGAAATTGCCGTTTTGTATGAAAAAATTTAAACGAATTTTTTTCATGTATTTTTTATTTGTATTAATCGAAGTAATCACCCATGCAATCAATGTATTTTTGAAAACGCAGTGGCAGTTTATTGATGCCCTTCTTAAAGAAAGCAGCTGGACGGGAGGCAACAAATTCTTCAAAGGCATTTTGTACTGCCTCTCGGGTATTGAATTTTTTTCCCGCCAAGGAGTTATCCAAATTCTGGAAAAAGTAGTAGTCTGTAGGTGCAAGGTCTGGTGAGTAGGGTGGATTTCGGAGAACTTCCAATCCCAGTTCTTACAACTTGAAGATCGTCTGCTGTGCAGTATGAGGTCGCGCGTTGTCGTGCCGGAGCAGCGGAGACGAGCGATTGCCCAATGCTGGTTGGAGATGTGCCAGCTTCTCCATCATTGTGTTCAGTTCTTCACAGTACACATCTGCAGTAATGCTCACCCCGTTTGGTAAGAAGCTGTGATGAATCACACCGGCGCTAGACCACCAAACAGTGACCATCATTTTTCTAGGGGTAAGTTTTCGTTTAGGGCATTATTTAGGTGCTGAACCAGGATCCAACCAACTTGCTGAGCACTTGCGGTTATCAAACGGAATCCATTTTTCATCGCAGGTAACAATGCGGTTCAAAATTACTTCATTTGTGTGTCTGTTGAGCAGTGCAAAGCACGTCTCGACGCGTACTTCGCGCTGGCGATCATTGAGTTCGTGGGGCACCCATTTGTCAAGCTTTTTTACCTTGCCAATTTGACGCAAATGGACCAATATTGTTTTGACGCTAACGTTAATTCAGCCGTAGATTGTGTATCATTAGCTTCTACAATCGCCTTTAATTCGTCATTGTCGACCAAAGTCTTCGGACGACCGCGAGGTTCGTTTTTCAGGTCGAAATTCCCAGAACGGAAGCGAGCAAACCAATAACAGGTGGTGCGTTGGTTTGTAGTGTTAGCTCCGTAAACGTCGTTGATGTTGCGTGCCGCTTGTGCCGCGTTGCTGCCACGACGGTACTCATATTCCATAATTACTCGAATTTTTAACGTATCCATAATGACAAAAAAGATTGAAATGCGATGAAAATTTAACACTAATCAATAACGAAATGACTACTTTTGGAAAAAGTATTCCATGTTTTTAAAATAAAATTAATTTGAAATTAGAATTCTTGGCCAAACAAAAATTATTTTGATTTGAAATGGCCAGTACTGCAGAACGGCAATTTCATAGGTAAAGACCTATTATTTATTCATTATAAATTTACATTTTACACAAACTTTTAAAGTGGCTACCAAACTAGGCAGAGCCTGTATCTTGGTAGTCAGAAAACGATTAGACAATGTGTTTTACTAGATGAAATATTTTAGCGGGCCTTTACACATATGAAAATTTACAAGCTAAAATTGTTATTAGACATTATTATATTAGAGGTGTTACTAGTTGTTAAATAGGTGGTTTGACAAATAAATATATACACAAATATATATACACATCCATATAAAAGCTTATATATATACACATATATTTTATATCTTAGTATTTACGCAGCTACGATTTAACTTTTAACATATGTTTAATTTCGTCATAGGTCAGAGTGCTCAACCATTTAGAAACTAGACGCTCAGCCGTATGGACTGAAACTTTATGGATTGATTGAGCAGTATATAGACTAGTTTTGCCTGCGACTTCGTCCACGTGGAACCTGATATACAAAACAATGACTAATAAAGTCATCTGAACGTATTTAGTCCATTTGCTTATCTACTTTTCTCTCATACTTAAGTCGCGGCGCCATGAAACAAAGACTATGTTACTCCCGAGGATATGCTTTATAATTTTCTTATGTGAGTTTTTATTATGAACCCAGTACTTTAGCAGTGAAACGTGTTCATACAAACAGACAGACATTTTCAAAAATGATTGAAATCTATTCTATTTCTTATTCCTAGACACCTGCAGCAATTTTTTTCACGAAAATCAAAAAATTACAGACACGTTACATTTACATTCTTATTATATGTATAGACAAGCGGGCCCGGCTGACGTCGTGCCTTGTTAATAAGAAAAATCTTAACAAAATTATATACCTAAACCTTCCTCATGAATCATTCTATCTACTGGTGAAAACGGTATGAAAATCCGTTCAGTAGTTTTTGAGTTTATCGCAAACAGACAGACTGACGCGGTAGGTGACTTTGTTTTATACTATGTAATGATGATATGAGAAGCCATGAAAGTTCCTATAATAATAAATAAATTCAAATATAACTATTACGAATTGAAATTTGAATTTATTCAAGACGACATTACTTATTTTGTAATAGAACATCGTATTTTTTATATAAAGTTGACAGAATAAACTTTAAATTGTAAAATAGAAACTATGTGGATATTTAGTTATATAATTTGACGTGTAATAAATTCTTCTGTTTTTAGGGTAAGTAATAATAGATCGATTTAAAATAGTGTAGGAAGATAGGTACATTCGGTATAAGATTTTTGTAGGGGTGAGGACCATGTCCTTGTCCTACATATGTTATTGGGGTGCCCGTTTGTGGCAATAAAGTTGTTGGTAGGTGACAATTATTTTATTTAATGTTACAATTATGTTGCTGTGCAGCCTAACCGAGTGCTTGTACGCGACTATCGATTCAAGTATTTAATTAAAATTTTTTTTTTCCTTATTAATTACGCTATTGACCTAGCAAGGTCTTAATAGCTTCACCGGATTACTATGGCGAGCGCTTAAGGCACTCAGCCGATTTTATTTGACAACTAGCTCAAGGGTGCACGGCATACCTCGGCTTGGGCTGTTGCCTGGACTCATGCAATTCGCGACCTATCTGTTTAATAAATATAATTTTATTGAATTAAAATGATCTATATATATTATAATGATCTAATTAACATAACCACACAATGTTAATATTGTTTCTTTTTATTTATGAAATGAAAGAACTATAGCATCTGTTCTGCACACGTGAATTAAATAAAACTTATTTTATTAATTCTTTAGGATACGAATTAATTATTTACTTTATTATAGTACGGTAAAGGCATCTATCTCATCCAAATATTAATTTTAATTTTGTTTTTTTATACCTTACAGGTTTTAGCATATCACCAGAGTAACACCAGATATTAAATAACGATGTAGTCTAGGATGGTAAGACGTCAAAACTAAAGGAAGAATAACTCGCAAATGAAGCTACCAGAGCACACTTATAAGTGCTTGGTGTCAGAGTTTCAGCTTGAGAGTAATACATAGTAATGTGGGTATTACATAGAACCATCATGTTACGGTTTGTTCGCTAGGTTTTTCTTCACCTAAAGATTCATTGAGATATATGATGACAGTCAGTCGACGTTACAACAAAGCCATGATCGCTTCAACTTTGATAATGTCAAAATAATTTTTTTTCTTTGTTTTGACAAGGCATAGCTGACGCATCTGCCAGTGTCTTGTTTTATAAGTACGCGGTGAATACTAAATTGTAAAGTTAAGCAAAACATGACGAATTAAAAATAAGGTAACAGATTATTTTGAAAAGGATCAGCAGCTATGTAATAATTGATGGACAAAATAATTTTATTAAACCATGTATGCCTGTAGTATTTCTAAACTAATGGCAAATATAAAACACACTGAAACATGAAATATGTATTATATGGAGTTAACAAAAAGAAATATTTCTAGTCTTTATATTTTTCATACTACAATAAATTAAAGTTGAAATAAAAATTATACAATGCTTTACAAGGCGTCGCGTTGACGCGTCACGACCCCACAATGTCGGTCAGTAGGTACCCACGCTTTCGGAGTGTAGCGTGAATGGTCACTTAATATTATGTGAACGGTCAACGGTTATATAAGCTGTCACGTGAACCCCGAACACGCATACACCTGCCGGTGACAAATATTGCCCGGTGATCACTTCCGTATACTTGGGGTCACTGTATTTAATTTATAATTCGTCATAAATAAGTACACTTGATCGGATAGTGGTTGTATTTTTTGTATAAATTTATTTGTATAAACATTTCAAATATACACTACGTGTTATACAACAAAGTCCTCTGCCACGGCTGTCTGTCTGTTCGCGCGATAAACTCAATAACTAATGAACGGATTTTCATGCGGTTTTTACCAGTAGATAAAGTGATTCATAAGAAAGGTTCAGGTATATAATTCGTCAAGGTTTCTATATTATCAGAGCGGAATAACGTCCGGCGGGCCTACTAGTATATGTTAATAAGATAAGTCCGGTCGAGATAGTTGCCGGTTCTTCTATATGACTGGGTTGTTTCTCCGAATCCGTGGTGGTTTTGTCGTTCACTAGCGCCATCTTAGGGCTTAAATTTAATAAAGTATTTTTGGTTTTGAGTTAAGAATAATATAATAATACAGTTCAAGCATCATGTTACCTGGGGTTTAATGTCTAAAGACGATTATAATGTGGTTATTAGTCCAATAAATAATGATATCTGGATATGACGTCCGTCTCTATGCATCTGCCAAAAATGCATATAACTACGTTTGTGAATATCTATGTTCTTAAAGATATGTATGACAAAAAGATAAACCAGATCGAGTTTTTTGCCTGTTCTTCTCGATGAGTGGGTAATTTACCCGCACCGGTGGTAGTTTTGATGTTCATAAGTGCTTTCTCAGGACCTATAATTCAATAAAGTATTTTTGATTGTATAGTAAAACTAGCTGTACCCGCAGCTCCGCACGCGTTTTTTTAAATCGTATTAAAGAATTATAGAATTGTGAGACTATGTACAATTACAGAAACGCTCTTTAAAGACAATTGTAAGTACGACGCGCACGCCACTAAAAGTAACATGTAACGTGTACATTAGATATATAAATACAAAGAGCGTGCCAAATGAGGTTAGTCATCAGCAACACATTTGGAACCTTAACCAACCATATAATTACCTCAGTGCTCACTTACACTGTATAAGGAACTATTGAAACAATAACTTAAAATATTATTATAAAGATTTACATTTACATTACATTTAATATACATTTCCATTATTATAATTAAGATTTTGTGACTATACAAAAAATAAACGCTTGTCTGTTCCGCAAGAAATTGTATTATGGAACTCTTTACGTAATACGTTTATAATCTAAGATCTTATTAGGAAGACCTCTATAATATAAACGTTATTAATAATTATAATGTCGAGTTGTAAACAATAAGCTGATAATTATTTCTCTTATTAAAAATTAAAAATGAGTTGAAATCTTGCTAAATTTCATGCAGACAAAGTCGCGGGTAACAGCTAGTCTAAAATAAAACCACAATTACTTTTTATTAGGTTCGCTATCTACCAGTGAAAGTCCCGTGAAAATCGATGTAACCGTTTTGGTGATAGCACAGCGGGCGAAGCCACGGTTAATAGCTAGTATAAACTAATATTGCCTAAATTACTTTTTGTAAAGTCAGCTATCTGCCAGTGAAAGTTTTGTGAAGACCGGTCTAACCGTTTTGGAGATAGCACTACGGGCGGAGCCATGGTTAACAGCTAGTATAAACTAAAATTTCTTCAATTACTTTTTATAAGGTCAGCTATCTGCCAGTGAAAGTTTCGTTAAGATCGGTCGAACCGTTTTGGATATAGTACTACAAGCGAAACCACGGTTAACAGCTAGTCTAAATTGAAATAGACTAAATTATTTTCTATAATGTCCGCTATCTGCTGGTGAAAGTTTCGTGAAAATCGGACCAATCGTTTTAGAGATAGCATTGCAGACGAAGGCGCGGTTAATAGCTAGTCTAATTTAGAGTTGCCTAAGTAACGCGCTGTAATTTTAGCTATCTGTCAGTGAAATTCCCGTCAAAATCGGTCCAGCCGTTTCGGAAATTACCCGGAACAAACAGACAGACAGACCGACAAAAATTTAAAAAATTGCATTGTTGTTATCACTTGCGTGTATAGTTTCATGCCCAATCAGTAAAAAAAAGTTATTTTGATATTACATACAGACACTTCATTTTTATTATATGTATAGAATAGAAGAAGATGTATAGTTAAGAACATTTATTCATGTCATAGTATGGGGTATAATCGAGGCAGTGGTTGGTGAGGAATAAAAAGCAGAATCAAAAAGAATAAAAATTCATAACTCATATTTATAGAGATAGAAAGTTGAAAATTGATATGTATATACCAAGCAATTACAAGCAGTCTCTGTAACACATGTACAAAGTAGTATCTATTTTATTTAAAAAAAATGCATATTTTACCCTAGTTACGAAAAAAAAAAAACAAAGGAAAGGAAAAAAAAAGGGGGGGGGGGGGGGGGGGGGGGGGGGGGGGGAGGGCGCATTTTTTCACCGATAAAAAATCTTATTATATCTCAGTAATATGGCTATTGTTTATTATATTTCGACGCAAAAGAAGTCGCGGGCTTTTGTTAGTAAATGATAAACTACATCAACAAACGGATGTCTTCAGTCGTACTGCTATTAACTCAAGTAGAAAATACTATACATAATTAGATTTCCAAGAAAATAAATCATATTATTTAGACGCGGTGCTACGAACTAAGCGACCTCATTACAGTCGACGTTCGCGCCCTCTTGCGCCAATATACAAAGAAAATGACTTATTACGAGCTCTAGTTGTGTTTAAAAACTTCCATTTTTTTCATTTGCAAATGAAAAAGATTTATGTTTAGGCTCAACACAAACTTACAGCTCAAAAGTGGAATTTTTTTATGTCTTAGCAATGTTTCTCAGACTTGTAACAATGTATCCAATATATTATTTTACCAAAGTATCTGAGATTTGAGTAACATATTATATTATCAAAGATAGCCTGTACCCACGACTTTGTTCTCATGAAAATGGTGTCTTTATTTTATGGGAAAAATATAATTTATCCGGATTAATTTTGTTTTTAATTATTTTGAGTTATAATTATGTTCTTATTACTCTACCTTATATTAAATCATTTTAGTGATGTTAAGTTACCTCAGTTAAACTAACATTACCGTTTAGCCCTTATGGGAAAGTAGGTGGTAGAGCCACGCTGAAGCTATTACTGGTTTCAGCATGAATGGGTCGGCTCACTCGCGGTACTACCAGCCGACCCACAGAAACACCGACGTGAAGTAACAGTGCTTGCATTGTTGCGTTTCGTTCGGTCAGTGAGAGTGCCGGATATCCACATCCCATCCCCCACTCCTACCCTCAAACACATGTTGGCAACGCACTTGCGACTCCTCTGGTGTTACAAGTGTCTATGGACGGTGGTAATCACTTAACATCGGGTGACCCACCTGTTCATTTGCCTCCTATGATATAAAATAAAAATTGTTCCTATTTCTAATTTTCCTGTAAATTATTGATTTAATAATTTAAAAAAAAATACTTGTCATCTGTTGTCAGGTAATGTACCAATGTTTGATGTTACATTTCAAAATGGTTGAATCTATGACAGATTTTAAAGAAAATTCTACATACAAGTAACAAAAGAACGGAATAATATTATCAGCTTTGTAGTTATATATTTTGTACGTAACCTACGATTACATTATTATAAAAAATCGATGTTTTAAAATCCAAAACTTATGTATTTAAGAGTTAACGTCGAATAAGATTGTGGTCAAACCCGTAAACCTATTTTGTATAAAAAAACGTTTTCTAAAGCTCTTATACTAAAACCGCGATTGTGGATTAATTGCAGAGGTATTCTCGTCTACACGACGCAATGTAATGGGGGTAAAGCAACATCAAAGAGGTTTTTCATTAAAAAATGCCCCTTTAGAACCGTCCAACGCTCCTTACATCCCATTTTAGTAGCTCTTCGACGGAGCTGGAAGAGTATTTGAAGTTGTTGACAGTATATATTCCCACGTATCCATTTTTTTTGCAAACTTGTTTTCGCAAAGTGATCATTTGGAATTGGCAATATAAAGGGAGAGAGGGGTGATCACAATTTGATACGAGTCAGTACTCACTCCTTTAACGTGTTGCATGAGCGTAATATTAAGTCACCAAGATTTGTTAGTTCTGATATAGATACAAGTCAGATGGTCGTGGCTATTTCAAAATGATTTAGATGCAGGTAAGAGAGTCGTGGTAATTACAAAGTCCATTAAATGTCTTAAGATTAGCAATCACATGCTTGACAAAATTATCGAAGGATTTGATTGCAGAAAAATATCCATAAAATCCATATATATCTATTTTTTTTTATTTTAGGTCCCCTTTTCCCCCTGGACATTATCCGAGACTTTATTTATTTATTTGTGGCCATTTCTTTCAAAACATTTTTTTTGCAACTTCCGTTTTCCTATTCTATTTATTTCTTTTTTTTTGCTATCTCTGCCACGTATTTCATAAACGTCAGGAACAGCTCTCTAGTATCTTCGTCCGCCACTATTTTATATAGTACCTCTTCCGTGAGTTCGATGCCTATCTGGGATTGGAGGTCACACCTGGACGAGTCAAGCCGAGGACAATAAGGAGAAGGTGGATCACCGTCTCCTCGGTATCCGGGTCGCACGCACAAGAGATATTTACTGTCTTTGATCTTGAAGCGGTAGAGGTACGCCGCAAAGCTCCCATGTCCTGTAAGGACTTGTACATGGGTCGGTGACAGCCGTGTCTTCTTCACTACCCGGTGGGCATTGCCCAGCTTCGAAAAGCAGACGCGCGCCATTGCCCCTGTGGCTGAGGTCTCGTAGCGCTCCTGCCACCGCTCGACAGTTTGTTCTCGTATAATTCGTTTCTGGTCGTAGT
This sequence comes from Antheraea yamamai, assembly GCA_036509395.1. Lineage (NCBI taxonomy): Eukaryota > Metazoa > Arthropoda > Insecta > Lepidoptera > Saturniidae > Antheraea > Antheraea yamamai. Next base: position 8,139,372 of record AP028450.1, read on the forward strand.
CTGGAGCGGCCCGTTTTGCAAGGTAGTCTGCTCGCTCGTTGATTAAGGTCCCTATATGGTCCCGCACCCAGTGCAGATGGACTGGGCCCCCCTCTGCCCGTATTCCCCTCAGAGTCTGCTGAGCTTCCAGAGTCAGGCGGTGCGGTGGTGTCGAATTTGCCAGCATCTCCAATGACGATTTAGAGTCACCGAAGATTCTGACCTCCCGCACCTTCGATTTGGCAACCATCTGTATAGCTCTGTGCAGCGCAAGCAGCTCTGCCTGGAACACTGTGCAGTAGGGCTCAAGGCGAAATGTCTGGAACCTAGTTTCCCGGCCCTCCTCCCACCAAGTCAGGGCGGCTCTGACACCCCTGTAGATTTTTCAACCGTCAGTATAGATGCCAGAGCCACCTGCCTCAGGGGGGCCTCCAGACTCTCGTACGTCTCGCCCTCGCATCTGGGTGCGGATAGGCGTCGTAGCATACGGGCCGCTCCAAGTCGCCTCCGACCACGACCTCGTCCAGCTGCTCTCCCCTTTTTATACTGTTATAGCATGAGAGGCTCCCAGACGCGGAGGTCCAACGGAAGCAGATCCGCCAGTTATCCATATATTAACAATTGTTCTGACTAAAACATATGTCAACTCGGGAATGAACTATGGCCACTCTGTATTCGGACATGGCGACGAATGACGTACGTTTAAATCATTTGACGATAGACATTATGATGATATCATAACATAGTTGTAGGGTTTTTATACTGCCCAAATAACTAACTACCACCCTCAAATTGAAAATCTCTCACCAAGCACTTATAGGTGTTTTCGGTTCAGTTCAATACACTAAAAATATCGTCGTTTTATAAGCACCGAATATCATTCATGTGCAATGTATTTGACCAACGCCATCATTTAACATGCTGTAAAAAGTAAAGTTTATCTCCATGTAATTTCTATTTTAATTTAGCTATTTTTGAAGAGAAACTTCTTTATCGGCGTTGGAAAAAAATTTACCGTCACATTTTTCCGTTACGCGCCATCTTTTTTGTATTCATGTCTATGATAATAAAATCCTTTTGTTTAAACTTTATCTAATTTAACTTTATTTTTTAATATATTAATGAAATTGTTTGCCATAAAGAAAGAAAGGGTTTTTTTTTTTTTTTTTAAAAAAAAAAAAAATAAATATAAAAAAAAAAAAAAAAAAAAAAAAAAATTATTTTTTTTTAAGAATTTGTAAAGTATACGTAAAACCTGTATCCAAACTTAATCTTGTAAAATTTATGTTACTTTTGACATAAAAACCATCCTTTGTTTGAGATATTAAAGTTAGATATATAGTGTCCCGGACTTTTCTGTAAAGCTAAAAGTAATGAATATATTTGCAGTAGATATTATTCGTTTATTTCAAGCTGGTCAAGCAACGCAGGCCATATTATATAATTTTTGATTTAATTAAATTTATTGTCGTTAATTATTAAAAATATGTACTAAACAAAATAAAACGTAGTCGCGTAGCACTCAGGGATAATATACCTGTATGAATATTTGTATGAATATTGTTATAATAATTTACAAAATCGTACGTATGCAAGTGGCCTAATAAGCCAAACAAACAACGTACCAATTCAGAAATAATGGCCGACGATTTCGAACCTTCGTTCTGGCTTTTCGGATTTAGATAAAGTTTGATTAAATCGTTTTCTATCAAATAATACCTTTTATTCTAGTAATTTAAGTAAATGTGAAATATGTTTTTATTATAAACAAAAATTTTTACACATTTATTTAATTATTAATTTGAAATTGAAAACAATATTATGCTCGAGCCATACGATTCGACGATTCATTTTTCTTCGTAGGTATATGATTTGAGTGATGTGAACAGTTTGTCATCTAATTTCATGTAAACTACAATCCGAGAATAATTTTGGACTGCCGAGAGATATGGACTTGTGTTACTAGCTTATACCCGCGGCTTCACTCCCGTTTATGTAGACGTGTACTATCCCTCGGGACCAGGGCCAATTTTTCTGGATGAATGGTACTCTACGTCCTCTTCTGTACCCCTGACAAAACATGTATGCAAAATTTTATGTTGATCAGAAAATTCGAGCGTTTGTTTCTTGTCCACATTCATATGCGAAACGACTATGAGTATTATATAGGCTACACATCAATACGCTCCACCGTAGTAGCTAACCGGTAATGACAAAATTACACCACGGAAACTTAAAGTCGGTAAAAGTTTGAAAAGGTAAAAATTATTAATGGAAAAATTGACATAACGACAGCACTGCACGTACTGTTGCAAAAGTAAAAGATAGCCAGCCGTGAGCAAAGGAAATAGAATAAAATGCATCATACGAAAATCCTCGATCTGTCAGTTTTTCTTTTCCCCCATTTCCAATCTTTAAAAGTTGCCTTTTCGAAAAAGTAAAAGATATATCGACATATTTTATCCTAGCTACCTCTGTTAGCTACCACAATCGAGAATTTTCGCACAAGAAATTGTTGGGCGTCTCATCGAAACGAACTACTCACGGAAAATTAGCTTGATAGTAATCAAGTGCAAAAATGGACCGTGGATCCTGTACTATAAGTCTCATTCATTTTTTTTATATGGAGATTTTTATAACCCACGTTGTTCACTTCTTAGTACGATTTTTAAACATCTTCTTGCTTACAAGAATTACCCAAATAGGGCATCCATTCTATAGTGATACGCTTATATACATTTGATGATTTATTTTTATTTAGATAGATAGATAAAGGGTTTTACAATTATTTACAAATTGGTCTCATAATTAGATAAACTAACAACGTTATCTGCATCTAACAAATGACATCCCTCGAAATCACTTCGCTTATCGTCATTTTTGTCAAAATTGTTTTTACAAAGGAAATCGTTATCACAAACAAATTCATTCCTACTTTCCTCCATAATGCCAGTTTCGAAACCATCCCTAAATCTTTTATCATTTTCATTTTGGTACTGGTATCTAATTTCAAAATCAGGTGATATTGTTTGACCTTCATTCACTGTCTCTTTGCCTAAAATATCATCAGCTTCCATTGCTTGTGTTGGGATTTCATTAAAATGAGCTCTATTACTCTCGTTTTTAACTTCATATTTAAGTTCGGATAAATTTATTTCTTCGCGATTCTCAATCAATGGTTTGAGATTCATCATACTAAAACTGGGCATCATTCTACTATCCCACTGGTTCTGTACTTCTGTATTCTGTTCATCCATGACTTCATCAACTTTTTTGAACGCACCAAGATTGTATTGTAAAGGTATTGAGAATGACAGGTCTGCTTGTGGATTCTGTCTTGTCGGTAACGCAGATATGTGAATTGCTGGTCCCGGTTCTTTAACTTTTGATCCATAGTTCTGATTTGGCATTTCTGTTATGTTTATCATTTGTGTCGAAGTAACTGTAAAAAAACATCAATAAATCATTAAGCTATGTATATTACGTTGGAATACTATCTTTTAATTCTGTATTATAATTGGGGTTCTAAAAGTGTATTAAAATTCTTAGAAATCATATTTTCTAAGGATAAACTCAAAGGGTAAGGAATAGTTTGTAAATTTCTGAAATCCTAAAACGTGATTATCATCATTATTGAATTTTAAATGCGCGTGTTATCCTAACTTTATGCTAGTTATCCCTTCATCTACTTTTCTGTATCATTACTGATTTACAATTTTTTATTGTAGCACAGCAAAGTGACTGCACTGTGCCTGATGCTGAGCACAGTACAATCTAAAAACAATGGCAGCTAACGAGAGATTCGTTATCCCTCACCGGTTGCCGCTATCATGCCGGCCTGCGTAAATGTCTCTTCACGTTACGCTTTAAGGACCCCATGTTATAGGAAGGAGGGAACACACTGGCCGGGAGATTGTTCCACAGCTTCACGTTTCAGTAAAGATAAAAAGTTGCAAACTTTTTAGTTTGTGCCCAGATAGGATTTACCGTAAAACTATAGCTCCGAAGCCCAGCGTGCGTGGTTTGATTATGAAAAGAAGAGGAAGGGATTAAATTTACCTGGAATAGTAATGAAATCTCTCATTTCAAGAGCTAAGGCTGATGGAGATCTCTCTGGTGATCTGCCTCCTCTTGGAGGATAAGCTTCGCAACCCGCTTTCTGCTGTTTCCGCCATTTGGCTCTACGATTTTGAAACCATACCTGAAAGACATCAAGATAATAACAAATTAGCAATGAATAATAGAATCTATTGATGGCAACAAAATTAAAATTAAATTGAGTCATTATTTTGTTCTTTATTAGGCAATCGTTATAAAGGACTTGTTCATACGGTTTTTATAGGTCCAAAATATTTTTAAGGGTGATATCGTTACCTGAACTCTAGCTTCGGTGAGTTCTATTCTCATTGCCAGCTCTTCTCTAAAAAATACATCTGGATAGTGGGTCTTATGGAAAGCAGCCTCTAATTGCTCTAGTTGTATATTCGAGAACGTTGTCCTATAAACAAATATGTAAGGTTCTAATCAAAAGTGTCATAAATATTTATTCTACTCGTACGAAGACTGTCTGTGCCCGCAGGTCCACCTGCGTGGTAACCAACACAAATCTCATCCATGTGCCCTTTCGTTTTTGTTTTTTTTTTCGATCTGACTACGCTATTGGTCTAGTAAGGCCTTAACAGATTCACCGGACTACACCCTTTCGCTTCACAGACATCCTGTTCAATGTTATAAACGCACGTAAAAAACTTATAACAATAAAGCACTCATTGTAATTTTAAAACATAAAAATAGAATAAATACTATCATTGATTTGTTTTTTTTTTATGTTTGTAAAATCTTTATTCTGTACTAACAGGGGCACGCGACTTCCTTATTGTCTTGTATCTTTATAAATGATGACACCATATCATATCACGATATACAATATATATGTGTAACTCTAACGATTTATGGAAGGCACACCAAGATTTGTCGAAAATTACATTATTAGAAATAACTGAGAGATAGTCATCCCATTGTTTACATTTAATACGAAAAATATCTTTTAGATTCCTAAGCACATTATCGATTCAGCGGACAGTAAATTCAGGGATACACTGACGATCCCAGTTGAGTTTCTTGCCGGTCCTTCTCGATGAATGGGATATCTTCCGAAATGATGAATATTTTATCATTCTCGAGTATTTTCTCAGGACTTAAACTGAATAAAGTATTATGATTTTGAATAGATATGTTTAAAAACATTACCTATATCTTCTTTGCTTTCGTTTTGGTAAGTCACTTTTCGAATCTGTAACAAAAAAAAAATATTATATTTTGTTTTAACGAAAGATGTTCTTTTTATTATTACTATTTATTTATTTATAAGACAACAAGGGCCCACAAAAACAAAAACAGATTATATATTAATACATAACTTGGTCATAAGTTTAATAATAAAATTAAGTAATTATATTAATGTGATGTTATACAAAGTTATATGAATATGAAATAGGGTGGAAAGATGAACATCACACTATTATATAACAACCGATATGCAGTGTTTCCTGAAAGGACTGTCCTGCATGTCCACCATTCTTCTCATTATCTTATTGGGACTGTCGCGAAGTCTACCTAAGTTGGATGCTATTCTCTTACGGATGATAGCATAAAAATCATCAACCTTGGCATTTGTAAACATCTCAGAAGCGTTAAATAAATAAATAAAATACATAATTACATTGCCTCCACAACAGCCGTATCTATGTAAACGTAACACTTCAGAGCGGTTGCATCTATTCGGCTAATTATTTTTGTTGCATTTGTAATTATTATCAAAATAAGGGTTGTATGAAAGAAACTGTTTCAAATATTGTAGCGAAAAATGTAGATAAAAATAAGAATTAGTGAAACAATACAGTAGAGACCTTCAAAAATATTGTCAAAATGGACTGATACTTGTTCAATGACCATTTTATATTATTACATGGTCGTACTGTATGGGAAAAATTTTGTCAAGTCTTTGTCGATCTGCGAATCCGGAATGGACAGCTATAACCGACGTAAAGTAGCGTGTAGGTGGTAGAGCCACGCTAAAGCTATTACTGGTTTCAGCATGAATGGGTCGGCTCGCCCGGGGTAGTACCACCCTCTCATAGAAAACCGACGTAAAGTAACAGTGCTTGCATTGTTGCGTTTCGTTCGGTCAGTGAGAACGCCGGAGGTCCACCTTCCTTGCCCCCTCCCCGAAACACAGGCTGGCAACGCACTTGCGACTCTCCTGATATTGCAAGTGTCTATGGACGGTGGTGATCACTTAACATCGGGTGACCAGCCTGTTAATTTGCCTCCTATGATATAAAAAAAATCATAATAAATAACACCCTACAAATTAATGTTATTGACACTTAAAGAACATTTTTTCAATTAAATTGTTAAGTCTTTCAATACGACTGTTTCTTACTCGATTTTGGTGAATATTCTTCATCGTCCTCGTATTGCGTTTGATCGATATTTTCTTCTGTCGTCTCTTGATTGCTATTAAAAGGTTCAGTACTTTCAGTATCATTACGTTCGCAAAGTACCGAACTAGGTCCCAATCTGGAAAATTTATACAAAATAATTAAAACTAAGCCTTTTCTAATCAAATTTTAGTGCTACAAGTTTTTTTTTAAATACACTATAGGTTTTAACGTTACACCACAATTTCACCTGATGTTAAATGACGGTTTTTTTATATTATAGGTGGCAAACGAACAGGCGAGTCACCTGATGTTAAGTGATCACCGCCGTCCATAGACACTAGCAACACCAAGAGAGTCGCAAGTGCGTTGCCAGCCTGTGTTTGGGGGGAGGGGAAGCTGGAAGGGAATGGGAGGGGTGCTTCCGGCGCTCCCACTGACCGAACGAAACACAAAAATGAAAGCACTGTTACTTCACGTCGGTGTTTCTGTGGGTCGGGTGGTACTACCCCGGACGAGCCGACCAATTCATGCTGAAACCAGTAATAACTTCGGCGTGGCTCTACCATCTACGATGTTGTCCAAGATAGTAATCACGCTAAACCTAGAGAGGCTGGCTTCCAAGTTCTGCTGCTGGAACTCACCCATAGGTGCTTGGTGAAAGATTTTCAACATAAGGGTTTCTAACTAGCCGGCAGGCATAGTTAAGCACTACCATCATGTTATGTTTTTCTCACGATTTTAAACCTACGTCAATCTATGCGGCTTCCGAACAAGCTAACGACTTAGCCATCATCGTTTCGTAATTCGTTGTAACGCCATAACACTTAAGTCTAGCCTTAGGTCATTAAAAAAAATCTGTCTATATATCTATCTCTTCTGTCGATATGAATTTGAACTTAGTACTAACAATAAATACGTCTGGTCATTAAAGTGGATTTAGAGACGAAATGTCGATTCGACCTCCGCACGTTCGAGCATCGACCTGTGCTAACGAAATTTACATAGATTTACTAATTTCAATTGATATACCTATCGATTGATACTGAAGGAAAACATTGAGGGAAAATGTATACCTCAAAAATCTTTATATATGTACTATATATAACCATATATCAACGTATGTAAGACGTCTAGTAGTTTTCTTAGCATTTGAAATTGTCATTACGTTTTAAGCTGGAGTGATGATTATTTCCGTACTTTCCTACGAAAAGAGGCCTTTGGTCTAGCAGTGGGATTCCAGAGGCTGATATTATTATATACTAGCTGTGCCCGCGATTTCGTCTGCGTGGAAGCTTATGTAAAAATAGTAATTAATAAAGTTATCTTAATGTATTAAGTCCGTCTACTTTTCTCTCGTACTTACGCCGCGTCGTCATTAAAAGTACAATAACTTTTGATAGAGTGGACCGATTTATATGAAACAAAGACTAAGTTACTCCCGAGGCTATGCTTTACGATTTTCTTACTGAGGGTTTATTGTGAACCCACTACTTTAGCAGTGATGCGTGTTCATACAAATAGACAGACAGACAGACATTTCTAAAAATGATTGAAATATAATCTATTACTTATTCCTAGACACCTGCAACAATTTTTTTCTCGAAAGTCGAAAAGTATACGCACGTTAAATTTACATTCTTATTATATGTATGTATAGATTTCCTTAAAGCAAGATCTTTCCCGTGACCCATTGGCAATAAGCCTTACTTACCGAGAGATTGCGAATTCTATCTCCGCGCATGACTGGCAATTATGTTACGAACATTGTGTTTCTGAGACTAATTATACACTCAAAATCAAGACTTATATCTCGGAAGTTTTACACAGACATAGTTTATCACTACAAGTTATTCCTTGTCTTGGAATAATCATCTGCCTTACACAGATAAACATTCTCTGTGAGTTTCGAACCCACAACACTCAGTGCTTTAGCAACAGCGAGGCAAGTTGTGGACCCACTGTGCTATACTTTTAGTTTAAAATTAAATATCCTTGGATGAAATTGTGCATAAAGATAACCATGATCTGTTCAGAGAGAGAGAGAGAGACGAACTTCTTAGCCTTCCATGGATTCACCGTGCGGGTGCCGGGTCCATCGTGTGGCAGAGGGAGAAACTCAGAGCAGTTCCCAGGACTTGCGACCCAGGTGTAGGTTTAAGGAGGCCCCCTTTGAGATGCGCATCAACGCTCACCTTCACTGCTCGAGTTTCCCGCCCTGCCTAGCCAAATTTAGTAGGAACCTGTTAGTGCAGCCTTTGATACTCGTTCTAAAATAGAACTTACTGCAGTTCTCGACAGGCCAAGGTCCTTCAGAAGGTTGTAGAGAGATTTTGATGGTATACCTCTCGCTCCTACTTCTACCGCGTATAACTTAACCACATAGCCAACTTTAAACTATAACTTTAAATATTAACTTTTATTATAACTTTAAATAATCCGGTAAAATACAATCACATGTAACCTACACTATCGGTGGTATTAGATATACGATAATAAAAAGTAATCTATTAAGTTATACCCACATTGAAATACACAGGTATTATAGTGTAAATAATATGCAATTTTTTTTCAATCTCTTGCTTCTGTTCTTCTTCCCTACTCCGTTCGTGACGGTTTCGTATATTTCTCACTTTAGTTCTTACTATTTTATTCTTAATATTGGCTTACCCGTTAAACAAGTTGGGTATACTGTAACAGAAACTAGTCGTAGGTGATACGTCATCGTTAAGTATAGTTGCCGAGTCAAATCCTGGCGCACTGGAGTTACCTTCACGGCCATCTATTGATTCCTCCATCCTATAAAAAAACAAACTCAGCTTTCCAGTTCATTTTAACTATATATAGATCCAATTATGTTATACTTTATATTACATAGTATAAAACAAAGTCCCCTACCGCGTATGTCTGTCTGTCTGTTCGCGATAAACTCAAAAACTACTGAACGGATTTTCAAGCGGTTTTCACCAGAGGATAAAGTGATTCATGAGGAACGTTTTGGTATATAATTTGTCAAGGATTTTTTTATAATCAGGGCGGGACAACGTCTGCCGGGCCCGCTAGTACTTTATAACTCTTATATTATAATTTCTTTAACATTTGATTTAAATCATAAATGATGTCAAGAAAGAATATGGCCCTACATTGAAATAAGCTAAACATATAGAAAGACTGCATTTCAAGTACACCTACCGGGACACATCTATATCTATTCGGCGGCATATTTTTAACTTCAGTGTGGTAGTTATCTATATATGATAGGACGATAATCTCCTCCATCTAAATCTCAGTATTATTGTACGAATTCAAATCTGTATTTATCACCGCGGTGTTTAAAGGCGCTATAATTGCTTCAAAAACGTAAGAGGTAAACAAGCTATAATTCTAAAATATCAAAATTAAACTTTTCTTTTACTATTTTATGTTGACTTATAGAATATTAAAAACAATTTTCGTTTCACGGTAACATAACACCCTGGATGAGGTGATTGACCGTCCCGAGCCGGCGACGTTCAACGGAGCACCGATGTCGCTTAAATTGAATTAAATGCCTATAATTTAGTTAAGTTTATTAAATTATCAGTAAATGAGTATAATTTGTGTCGTTTTAACATTACTACTTTGCTAACGGGACAGTTTACGCGTTTTTATAGTGACGCCATTTTTGCTTTGTTGATTTGACAGTTGTTTGACAGTAAATGAAGCGGGAAATGTTTTTGGAAAGCGAAAATTAAAAACTCACTCGAAAATGATTCAGTGATTTGAATTCTTTTTTAAGTGCTCGGAGATTAGTAATTTGTTAACAATTAACAAGTAACCAAATTTTACAAGCGAAATGTATTAAGAAAGTTTTAAGTGAAATGTAGAAAAAGTGTTTACAAAATGTAATTATTCTAAAGAAGTGCGTAGATAACTTTCAATATATATCAGGTTACGTTAGTTATTTCGCTTGGTCAGGAACATAATGCCTAATAGTGATAGAACTTTGTATATGAGTGTATTCCCGTATCAAATTTATGAATATATTAGGTATTACGGTATTTGACAAACTTTAGTAGGCAGACACTTCGCTTAAGAAGTATGGACATGAAATTTATGTTTTCAATAAACTTTAACATTGGTCCAACCATCTTAAAATATTTTAATTATGTGAATCAATATCGGATTTTAAAGCAGTTTAATCCCTTTGTGTAAATACACAACTTATTGTAATGAGATATACATATGTGCTTGATTTTACTTTAATGTCATACGCACATATTAGGTAAGTTTTTCGAACTGACTACGCTATTGACCTAGCAAGGCCTTAACAGCTTCACCGGACTACAAATTAGATAAGTTATAACGAGCATCTCTAATCTGTATATGGGCTACTTCCAATTGCAAATATTTTTTTCAATATTCAATAACATCTCTCAATAACAAAGAGTGTTTATCTATATTATATTTTTCTCTATATTACTATAGATTTATATCTATATTAATATTATAAAAGTAACAGATTTAATTTTTTGTTTGTAATGGATAAGGTTAAATAAATATTTAACTGATTTAAAGAAATCTTTCGCCTGTAAAAGCCTATCAGCAAGTGACATGGGTTGTATATTGTTTTCAAAATCTACATTAACGAATCGAAGCCGCGAATAAAAAACTTAGTTATTAATAATTAGGAGTCATTGCATTTATTGACATTAAATACTATAGAGTAATTATTGCCTTGCCCGTTTCTATTGGTCTATCTAACTCCCTCAGGCACAAATTATAGATGTATACGGCATTTAATATCTAAAGGCTATTATAGGGTGGATCAATATGTGAACGATTGTGACGTCTGGAAATGACGCCCCTTTCTGTGCATCCACTAATAACGAATGTAACTATTTATGTTTTGTAATAATATATATCATGAAGAGATAAATCAGATCGAGTTTCTTGCCGGTTCCTCTCGAGGACTGGGTTGTTTTCCGAACCGGTGGTAGTTTTCACGTTCATAAGAGCCTTCTCAGGGCCTAAATTTAATAAAGGATATTTTGATTTGATTTCATACGAAGTTCTTTCTAGCGTGTTATTATTTTGACAATAGTCACTAATCATGAAATTAATGAGCAAACAAAGTAACACAGACATACATATTTTTTCAGGTTTCATATGATGTTATAATTTCATTTCTTAATTACTTTCTTCAATATCTATAGTAAATATTCGATATAATAAAAATATCCTGTTATCTTCAAAACAAAAGAAATCAAAATAGACTTGATTTATGTAGTTTCTTCGACTCACCTTATAACTCGAAATAACTAATTGAATTATTCGCAACCTAATTAACTTAAAACCACATATAAATTATTAAGACGTGGAACGTATTCGCTAACGATAACTAATCTTTTGGATATCTCACTGAACGGAAACACTGAAATTGTATTAAAAATTAAATAAGTTTAGTATGTTCTCAACTGAAGGCTGTATCTATTGTCACGTGGTTCTATATACTGAAGTAGCCGCTACGGGCTTTACTGTGCGGTTATTGTTATCGAAAATGTATGGAGCTGTTATTGGTGCTTGAATATTTTTATTCGTTTATTTTCAAAAAAATGTTGCGTTTTTTGTCTGGTGTATGTTATTAGGTAATAGATTATATTCCTGATCTCGTTGATCTTATATAATAAATATCATAAACTACTATGCTAACCCGTGCCCACTTCGTTGGATGGTAAAAGGCATTATCAAGCTCTACAACTTTTCTCTAGAACTCAATCATATATCTCTCATCGTTAAGGCAGCGTTCGTAAGAAACGTTTTCGTTCGACCGTTTATTCTCCGACTTTGCAAATCCGACTACCACAAAAAAGTATTTCCATTTTTCGGGTTAGTATATAGCTTATGACACTCACAAATAACATGGCCTTCTATTGGTGAAAGAAGCTTCAAAATCGGTTCAGTAGGTCCAGATACTACTCCCTATAACCTCACAAACTTACAAACTTTACCTTATTATAATATTAGTATAGATAAGCTCTTCATCGCAACTACATTTTCGTGAAAATCGTGTTCTTGTGTCATCAAAATTACATGTTTTATTTGATTTTAAGTTAACTCTGTTAAATTTTACCATTACTGCCAAGTCCCTATGGAAAAGTTTAATGACAGATAATTCTCTAAAAATACCTCTATCAGCCAGTAAAGGCCTAATTAAAAGCGATTCAGACGTTTCTAAAATAAGTTAGATACTTCAAACGAATACTTATTAATATTTGCAAAAGCAATAGAACGTTTGTTTTTTGGATTGATTGGACTAGTATTTGATATAAGAGTCAATTATGTCATCAAAAATATGATGACATTTTTAAACATTCAGCAAAGCGGCTGACTACTAACTACTATTAAGAAAACTACAGCCCATGTTACTCGCTGATAATGTAACTTTCTATAGATGATAGAATTTTTAAAATCGGTTAAGTATTTTTTGAGTATATCCATCATCAATCAATCAATCCATTACAAACATAAATTTAAATATTTTCTCTATACAATCTTTAATAATTTTGTAAATGGGAATGTGGGTTAATCTACTCAATTAATTGTCGTGAAATTTGAAATACATGTTGTCAGAGGTATAGAAGATGGCATAAGGTAGTTTTCGTCGAAATAAAAGTACTGTTTCCTTGAGATGGGTCTAAATTATTGCGAGCGAAACCGAAGAAATCAATAATAGATCAACGAATACCTAGAAATGCTAGAGAATACCTAAAATTAATATATGAGTGCTTTTGTCTTTAGTGTAAACATTAAAATGTAATGATCCTACGAAATATCTAACTAAAAATATTTATAAATTTCTCTTATAATTTCGCTATTTTTACGTTATAACGTATGAAAATCATTTAAGCACAAAAATGAACGTATATGATAAAATAATTAAGAATAACACCCACTCCATATATTTTCAAACCGCCTAGTAAAATGGTGACGTTCACTATCCACCCCTTAGGCATACCTTCAATAGTTCGGTTCCCGCGTTAAGCACAGCTTACGGGGGTGGTGGGGTGAGCTCTTACAAGTGCTAGGTGTAGCTATCAGATATGTTACGGCTTGCTGAAGCCTGTAATGTGTGAGAGAGATGACGATACAAAACAGATAGCAACATTTTTTCACCTTCATCTTTTATTGTTCAGTTGATAGAAACGATTAGGCAGATGTTAGTTATGACTATAGTAATGGAATAATTATATGTGGAAAGAAACACAAGATTCTCAGAATGTTCTATTTGATACAATAAGAATCGATAACGACAACTGTGCTCTAGATAATGTAACATATTTGTATGCATACACGTAATATTTAAAGCCTTTCTACTGCACTATATATTTTCACAGAATAAAATATTTAAAATAATGTATCCTGCAGCCGCTGCATTACTGGAGTCTTTCGAAAGCGTGCACCAAATACGTGATAAACGGATTGCAATAATACTTTAATTAAGCACTATTTTTCAAGGTACTCAGCACCAGTCGTGAATTATCAAAAATAGTGGAATTAATGCGATGTCACCGGTTTTGGAATTCGAAATGTATTAATTATTTTTTGTCAATTCTACGTGCATTTGTCATCGGTAATTCAGTTCAGATTTTTTATAATTATATTGATTTAGCGTTTGGTTGATTTGGTCGAAAATGGTGAACACGTTAAATCTAAAGGGAGTGGCTCTCAAGTGTAGCTGCCTGAATACACTTATATGTGTTTTACGACATTTGAAATTGAAGGTTATAACCAGGGAAGTTGAGAAAATGTTCATAATATGATTTCATCATAATATTTTACTTCATCGAAAGATATAGCATGGACCGTTCCAGTGTCGCTTTGATTTATTACATTCGATTAGTAGCATCAATAAACATGAGAAATTTTGTCACGACTATTTAGCTAGAAAATGCATAGTTATGAAACTGGTATATTCTTTCGGTAAAACTAGCCTCTTGCATATTAACACTAAGATTATTGATTGGTATATTAGCATTCAGTAAATGGAACCAATTAGTCGTGGCTGTCGACTGATTTGACCAATGAAATGCACCAACGAAAGTTTCGAAATACGCGTAGATTTACTAAATTTAAATTTGTAACACTATCACCTGACGGTGAAGGAAAACATGGTGAGGAAACCTGAGTCTGAGAAATGTCGTTGTAGTTCCACTGTACCTACCTATGTGGGAAAATATAAAAGTATGGATCGCTTAGAGTTTGAAGCGTCAACACGTCGTGTGCTGGTGTGGTGATTATGTTCATACCTTTCTTTGGGAAGAGACCCTGAGTAGGTTTCTTACAGGTTGATGTGATGATGATAATGGCCGTGGTCTTCTCTGGTAGGTTTCTTAGCTAAAGCTTCAAGCACCCTGAACGTGTTGATACTGACGTCGAAGTCTACTAAGAATACATAACTGCAGGCTCTAGGGTTATTTTTTTTATACCGTTTCGTTCGTAATAATGAAATTATTGTTCGTATACCGACTTTCAAGTGGGGACGTGAAGTGCTCTTCTTTTACATTCTTTGTTATTGCGTAATATTTCCTTCTCTGCAGGTTGTCGTAACACCTAATATTGGTCGTTGGCATTGACAATAACAACAGACAATATTGAACATAGAATAGTGTCTTCATCAATAAGAGATTATGTATAGAAAGACATTCTCAGTAACTGGACAATAAAATTTCAATATTATAATGGCGGCACGCTGTTTGGACGTTTGCCCATTCATGAAGTTTCATATAAAGTACTAACCATCTTAGAAGGAGCAAATTGCTATTCTTTATTTTCAATACTGACGTGCAGGTAGTCCTAAAATTTATCGAATGTATATTCTTTTTACTAACAAAAAAACAACTCCGTTTGACAGAATCCTTAATTTATTATAATTATTAATGTACTTATTTACAACACAACTCTGCTTTTATATTTTTCAATATTGGAAATGATATATATATATATATATATATATATATATATTTGTTATATATGATTATAGAAATATAGAATCGCTAGCCAGCACAACTATCACCTCTGGCAAATGCTTAATGCAAAACAAAGCAGCATTATAAAATCAATAAATCGACATTTTACGTCACTAATGTATTGTGTCAAAACGGTCATTATATCGTGGCGCTATTATAAATAAGGCAAAACTAGGGTAAATAAATAAAACAAACAGAAATCGACATGAATGTTAATTCATATTTAATAAATAAATACATTTTCATTGTTTTTTTTTCAATAAGAACTATTGTAAGTGACTTAGTTTAGCAACTCCCAACAACATTATATTATACAGCGTATATGGTGACGTAACGCGTTTATTACTTAAAACTATCATCTATTTAACAATTTTTTTTTTATAATTAATGAATATAATATATTAGAATGTACTCTTCAATATACATACATAGTTAAGTTACAATAAGTTAGTAAGTAGATATTATGTTACAGAAAACTCAAATCCCTTCTACTTAAAAATAGTATTCATCGAAAGTAACAAAGTCGCAACTTAACTTAATTCTTTACTTGTAAAATATATTACAATAATTTCTTCACAAAACGTTGCTAATAAATTTTTTCTTTCAGTTATAATCAATTATGGACGATTTCCAATTATTAGAGACATGACAAATTTTTGGTTTAAATTCTTGTGCAATATTTACAAGTAAATAATTAATTTAGCTCAGTATAAATGTTTCGAAGGAAACACACACGAAATAAATCGTAAAGGAAACATTAAAATTTTAAAACTTAAAAACAGAACCCTAAGTTTTACAAAAAAGATGACATTACTATATTTCTAACATTCTTTCAAATAATTCGAACACAAAATATTACATCTTTGGCTTCAAGCGAAATTTATAAAACGCATTCACTTCCCACAATAACGATGCAAGTGTATTATAAATTATAACACAGACTGTATAGTCATATAGAAGTAAGATTGAACTCGAGACTTAGACACAGATAGAGGACTGCTTAGAATGTAATCTACATTACATATTGTTGCGCTTTGCATTGGGGGGTTAAGCAATAATGATAAAACTTGACAAAGGTAATTTAAAATCTATAAAAAGGTTAAGTAGTAATTATAGAATTTTTCATGAAATAACCGAACCATTTTAACGGAAACATAGTCGCTGCTACCAAATAGTTTTATTTGAAATCTTGAAGCTTGGACTTCTATTTGGATGTAGATATAATCATTTTCGAAATAAAGAAATTACCAAATCGACGGATTAAAACTAACCGATTTATGGCTTTTAGTATATGACATGTAATACAACCTGCATCGTTATACAAAATCACACTGTACTCCTAATATAATAAGGACGCATTCCGCTTGAAATACGTACAAGAAACACATTCGAGTTTATTAACGTACAATTCCGTAGACAGCAGTAGAGATTCAACCACAATTATTGTATTTATAAACAATAATAATAAACAAAAATAAAATAACCAATGGAAACACTTTTTTGAATTTATTTATGTAAGGTATTGTAATTAAAAATATTATTCTTTTTATGGAAAATAGTTGTGTCTTTTTATATGTAGGCATCTGTCATAGACTAAATATCAATAAGCGTAGAGGCTTATAAGTTTATCTGTTATTGTCAATGGTGAAAAGGGATGATGACATTCCTTTAGAGAATAAATTATATAGTAAGCTGTATTTATTTCTTTATTGAATTGGATTCTCTTTTAAAAATATCCATACTTTTGTCAATACGTCTATTTTAGACATTCTTAAAATCCAGATTGATTCGATTTTACAAGAAGAATAGGCAAATACAAAAATAATAAAAAAATTAAATATTTTTTGCACATTCTTATTTAGTTGAACACCAACGATGCTGAAAATTAAGGAACTAGACCTTAAATCCAAATATTAGAAAGTGTAATTTGCATTAAATTTCAGATTAACATCTCATCGCTGCTACAAAGTACGTCACACACATATAAAAGAACTTCATTGAATATTTATTACAATATACATAAAGTTCAAAATACAACGAACAAACGTTTATCAATTCCTTTCATTTTGACATGCATTACATTTTAATAATTCATCTATTTATTTAAAAAAAAAAACAATTTTCTAAGTACACAATTAAACACTTTCAAATCAATAATGATCATTGAAAGTAATAATGGCAATTTTTACAACCGCCTTACAACTATGGGACTACTTTTACAGGAAGCTTTTTACATAACCGAATATTTTAAACTTATGCGATAGACAGAGATTCAAATGCATAGTTTCATGATGAATAATGATTTTTTCCAGGAAATAATTAAAAAACAAAACGAAAATATAAAAAAAAAATAGCTCTGCTTCGTTTATATTATTCGGGAGATGAGAATAATGGAACAAAACGACAGTTTAATTAGTCGAAATATATGAGAAGCTATTAGTTTTGAGAAACGTTGATCCATTTCGGATTCCGATAGACTAAACAGTCGATTATTATTTCCTATCTAATCACGTATCAAACAGTAGAAACAACAAGCCTACATAACCATTACAGAGTCAACAGTGTCACTTATAAGTCAACATTTTTATCTCGATTATTCGGTCGGCTCATTGCCCTATTCAATATTATATTCAAGTGCCTTAAAACTGAAACAATCGAACGAAGAACGAAACAATGCCTTACATTCTATCATATTTATATATAAATTCTACTAAATTCCCGCCCCGCTTCGTTGGGCATTTAAAAATGGCAAAGGGTTAATAGAAACCAATTAAATAAATCTAGAATCATCTACGGAAAATTCTGCATCGATTAGTCAGTCATAATACGTTCAGTAGTTTTGTCTTGGGTGTGCTTCCAAAGAAGGAATCAACACAAATTAATAAAATGTATATTGCCTACGTGTTGTATAACACACCAAAAGATAATGTCTTATACAAATCTTACGACAGTGGCAAATAGATTAGGTAAAACGGGTATTACATTTTAAATTAATTGAAAAGAAATTATGTAATTAATAAAGATCACAACTAATGAATAGTCCCATTGCAAATCCACAATAAAGCCGACCGAAAGTCATATCTAAGCATATATAATTAAGCACTTATCCACTTATTAAGTATACGTATTGGTAGATCCAAGGAAAGTCAAACCCTTTAACAGGAAGGCATAAATTTATCTTAAAAACAGCCTTTAAGTATAGTGAAGAGAACGTCGTACATAGTTATGGAAGAAGTAATTCAGTTTATTACTACAATGTTGGACACCGAATGAAACACACTCAGGTTACGTAATCCCGTTCATTCAATATAAAAAATCATAGACAAACAAATTAAATCATTACCAAGACATCGGAAAAGGTAAATAATCTAAACAAAATGTGAATCGGAACTTTAGAAATATGTCTAATGCTACCCATATCTGCGTGAATCGTCAAGAAATTTTGTCTACAGTCGCAATAAATGCAGATATGGGACGACATTATAATCATTCTTTACCATTGACATATAAAAAACCAAGACACACAGTCTCGAATAAAAGTAGCGCTCAAAACCGACCGCAAAAACTCACCAATATACATACGTGGTTATAGTTATGCGATAAACTTATGATTTTGCAAATTCAACCTTAACGGAATTATTTAAAGGTTTTTTTACAAGGACGCAAGCGACGCGAGAGACCATTTGAAATGGGTGCATAATCCAAAATTATGCACTCATTTTTGTGTGCCGGCTGTGAGACGTTAAGTGTGCATCTTGGGTTTTTGTATATCAATGTGCTTTACGAACTATCAGGCTCAATGATATTATAACTATATAGATACGGCCTTGTAAAAACTTGGCTAGATAGTTTATTTTTGACGACTGCCCCGTCAATCCCGCCGTATCTAAGCAACGTAGTACGTGTGCGTTATCGTGCCATTTGTTTTGTCAAAATATCATATATGCTAAATTATCTTTAGTTATAATATCTTTGATCGGGCTGAGTGATGATAGACGCAGAACAAATAACTGGGCATACGAT
Organism: Antheraea yamamai; assembly: GCA_036509395.1. Taxonomy (NCBI): domain Eukaryota; kingdom Metazoa; phylum Arthropoda; class Insecta; order Lepidoptera; family Saturniidae; genus Antheraea; species Antheraea yamamai. Next base: position 8,158,825 of record AP028450.1, read on the forward strand.
TTTTAACATATCAAAGGAACTTAGAAATGCTAGTTTAGAGTCACTATTGAGTTGACAAGGGAGGACAAAGGTTTCTTTTGTCTTTATAGAGATTACTGTTCAGGTTATTTTGCAGCGCGACAAATAAACCGACCTTATATAGGTATGGAATTAATATTATAATATTACCCATATATTTTTTCAATCTTTCATTATCGACCTCGACGAAAACAGAAAGAAGGTATGAAGACAAAAGCGCTCTATCGTTTAAGTTTAGTCCAAAAATCTACAATCTAATAAAATTCATCAACAATATTCAATAAATTCGTATATTATTTTTTATTAATTCGATATAAACATTATTTAACTGTGAAGTGGTCTATTTATTGCTCGAACTGACACGTGTGCACCGAAAAAATATATATCTTCTCTAATCCGAACGTATGTACATTTATCCCTAAAGAATATTACGATGTTCTAAGATAAAATATATGTTTTTTTTAATATAATTAAATGTTTTATTACGTCGTAATACTATCTGGTTTCTGGTAACGTGCATTGTTAATAAATCTAAGTGGAAACTTAATTTCTAAATATGTTTTTATTCAATAAATATAATTTTAGTGTTATTAGCTCAATCATTTATCGTAATCAAATTTTTTTTAAGTGGTCGCGTTAACCAAAACGTCATATATATAGAAGAAAAGAGGAAAAGACTGTAGCGTGCGCTTTTAGCGAAATACGTCTAACACATTTTTGATATTTATTTATTTGTTTGTTTGATTGATTGTTTGTTTGTTACACTTTCACGCCTAAATTACTCGACAGATCATTATGAAATTGTCCATACATGTAAGTGGCACAATAAGGAGATAGGGTACATTCCTTCCGAAAAAATATACTGTCCAGAGTGATCAACCAAATTTATAGAACTAGTAATTTATAAAAGTTAACAAAAACTCTATTGCAGTTACTAGCACCCACCTCCGGAAAACATGTTTGAAACAATAATATCTTGTAAGCAAGGAGACATAGTAAGCAACTATAATGGTGTAATCTGAGAATAGAATATCATTAGAATTAAAAACGGAAGACGCACCCCTCTTTCTACTTTCTAATATCTCATACAAATATCGGATAACGCAAATATGACACAACTGTACCTATAACACATATAAGGAATATGCATAATAATACAATTGAGAGAAAAAATATAGCACAACGCTGGTCAAAGTATCCAAGTATTTTATATACCAGGTGAATGTTTAGACAGTAGCAATATTTATAGAGGATACTCTGCACTCGATTCTCGTTCTGCATCAATTAAAAAAATAGGTGCTTAATATTTGACCTAGTTATCTAGAAACATACAAAATATACTCAATCCCATAAGCGTCTTTGTTAAAGCACAGTGTCAATGACCGTCGAGTGAAATGAAAGTGTAGCCAACCAACTAACAAAGGATAATTTCTCGAAGTTTCAACAAACAAAAGGGTTTCTTGTCCGTTTTATTATCGAAAGTTATTAACTCCGGGTCGCCGCTCGCAGGTTTTATCACTGGCCACTCAACCTAGGTTCATTTAAGTTATTATCCATAGTTTTGAAGTTCTTATAACAAATTTTACCTAAGGTTATCTTTGTTGTCTATTAGTATTTGTTTTGATATTATTATTTTATGTGTTAAATGTGACCATGAAGTGTTATATTCCAGAATACTGCGAGTGTCTAACCTTTCACCTGGTATAGTATTCGGTTTAGATCATCAAAAATATACCTTTTTTTAATTATTGCAACCATTTTAAAGAGTTATTTAGCACTTTATGTTTAAGTCCAATTTAGTTACGTCTACATTATTATATTAAAAATTATTCAAGCATCACCGTATCCACCACACAACTCAAAATTTATATTACCCGACTTCTAAATCCAATAATGAATAGTAATATTTTGCTGGAAATCCGCATTTTTGTAGTCGTTTACGATTCGATTCATTATTTACCTTGTTTACGGTTATCTCGTCACAAAATAGAGCATTATTACCGTTAAAGTTCGGTAAAAACACGACTATATTAAAGTGAAATTTACAACATAATTGTAAAGTCAAAAAGCGAGTAACCGAAAAGCAATTTATCCTCAATTACTCGACAATTTTTAGAACAAAACAATGTTATTTGTTCTGATAGAAACAAAATGTATTTAACAAACGTATTAGATGTTAATATTACGTATATTCGGGTGATAATTAATTTAGCAATAAATTCACTTATGTAACGAATAATTAACACAAAGGCAAACTAAACATAAATTACGTAGCAAAATGATAAAAATCAAAGTATAAAATCATCTTCGAATGACTGTCGTATAGTGATTTTAGAGTAAAAAATCGAAACACATTCAAAGTGCGAGAAAACAACACGCGTCAACCGAATCATATGTAACGTAGTAATCAATTAAAATTAATAATTTTCTGCCTATTAATTTCCATTTCTTTATTATATATGCCTTAAACCAATTGGCAAGTCCATTTGAGGTTATTTTGAATATATAAGTCAAAATATTAGTCAACACCGATGCATTACATGTTCGTATCATGTAAGAATTAAAAATCGCTTAAAAACATATAAACAATATATGAATTCTTTACTGAGCAATAAAAATATATATATATATGACAAAAACACACCGAAATATAATTATAAACGAAAAGATGGCACTTACAGAATGAGGTACCGGACCACTTTTAACAAATTAAATATAATATAATGGATTGGTTAATAAAAAAAAATAAAACTAGATATGAATTGTAGTTATATTCTCTGTTTTACTACAACACACCTTAAATGAATAAAGGTAAAAGCAAGTCATAATTTCCTCGAACGACGGTACAATAACCATTCTAATTTTGAATCAACCAATCAACAATTACTACTTCCTCTGTAGGTAATAATGAAAAAGACGTTCGGAAACTAAATAATAATCATTCCATATTTGAATCAACCAATTCTCATTATACGCAACAAAAAATAAACATTCCAAATTTATATTAATAAACATTCTAATTTCGAATCAACCAATCACTGTTTACAATTCTCATTGCAGGTAATCAAAAAGACGTTCAGAATTTAAATAATAAACATTCCATTTTCAAATCAGCCAAATCTCAAACAAATACGTTCGAAGTTTACACGATAAACATTCTAATTTCGAATCGACCAATCGGCGTTTACAATAATTCTCAATGTATGTAAATAGAAATGGCGTCCGATATTCGAAATTCAAAATTCCCGAAGGTAGTGGAATACGTCACCGTTGTTGCAGTTCCGTTGTTTATACTTCGGTGCTCTTTCCGACTTGTCCGTGCTTCGTGTCCGGTATCCCTGACGCGCTGAGTTTTCGTGTACGTCCGGGGAATATGTTGCCAAATAAACGGCCTAAAACAAATGTTACATTAATTAAAAAAAATTACAAATAATTAAAAAATACTTCTATCCCATTTATAAAAGAGCTGAACAGTATCATCCTATACTATCTGTGTCTGCAAAGTCCGAATAAAGTTACAGTAACTTAAGACATACCATCGATTATTATAACACTGTACTGCTTAAATAGATACGAATAATATCATACATCCAAATCAATAATCGAAGTTGATAAAACTAATATCGATACATAGTTTTGTATGGTCGAAAAAACAAGTGTCGATCTATCGAAGTATTTTCAAAGTCGACATTCGTAACTTTTTTAATCGACTATGATCCGAAAGTACTGAGGATGAATGAAATAAATATCGATATATTTGCAAAGCAGATACTTCATCTTTCAATCGACTATGATACAAAAATTGATGTAATATTATATACTAACGTCATTGGGAGTTATTAAGATCTCTGTATATTAATATAGTATACGGTTCTTTCAGTGTTGTTTATGGTTGTTTACGATTTCATAAGATTCATCAGAAATAAAGAAAGTCAACTAAATGGCATGAAAGGCAGACTGATCGGCATTGAAGTGAGATTGGGGGACAGGGGGTGGGGGGCATGATAAAATAGATATCCTTACAAAGGGGGTAGTGTGTTTGGGGGGAGGGGGCTGGTTACCGGGCGAGCGCTGCTCGGGGGGGTGGCGGGGGGAGGTCGCGTGCAGCGCGGTGCGGCTCCCCTGCTGGAACGACACCGACATCCCGCTGTCCAGCGACCCCACAGACCCACGCCGCTGGAGACGCTCTGCGGCCAGAGCCACTATACCGAAAACCACCAAACATTTTAAACTTACAAAGACTTATTTAAATTTTGACAATAACAATTCACTGACAATCAATAATGTCAAGCTTCAAAATAATGTTGCCACATTCAATTATCTAGCATTTTAATTATTTTATTTTTGATAATCAATCTTCTAGATTGATACTACCATTGTCGAACAGGTGATAATATTACACAATTACACAAGTGTCTTGTGATTTCAAAGTTCTAACAAGATGAAGGCCGTCTTGTTAGAACTTTTCATGGAATTTTTGTGGCATCTCAGAATTCATGCCCCGTGGTATTATTATTTACCATCCATTTCACTTGGACACGATAACCGAACAATGTTACGTAAATTGCCACCAAGATTCCAAAATATAGAGCTAAATAACACAAGATTATGAATAAAATATAAAAACCACCACATGACATTCCAAGATCCCGCCAAGAACTCCAAAACATCATTTTAAATTCCTTCCTTAATTCTACTTACACAAACCCTAACATTTAACATATTCCTTATGTAAATTCTGACAATGTCAATTTACTGACAATCACTAATGTCAAACTCAATATAATGTTGCTACATTAATTTATCTAGAGCGTTGTCTTGTCCATTATTTGAATCGTAAAATTTTAAATATGGAACTGAGTGATATCCTTTAGTAATGTTAATGTTTTTTTTTTTTAAATTGGATATACCGCATAATTATTTATTAAAATTATTATGTAATTTAGGCAATTAAAAATGTTATATACGAGTTTTTTTTAAACTTTATGGGTTAACGGTAACGTTTGACCATAATCTCATCTCATGTTAAGTGACTATTGTGGTCAAACAAGGGAGACTTGGCTTTCAACTGCGGCTGCCGGAACACACTAAAAGCTACTTAGAGACAGATCCATTCTATTTGGTATTACATCAGTTACACATTTCCAGAACTTAAACTAAAACTCTCTAAATGTGTCCACATACGTACAATTCGTGTCTTCGCCGAATCTCCAACATTTACCATATCCCCTTTTTAAATTCTATAGAGTAAATTGACAATCACTAATGTCAAACTTGAAAATAGTGTTGCCACATTAATTCCTCTAGTGTTGTACTACCGTTTATTTTACGTACCTATTCCGATTCGTATAATTGTAAATATTATATGAGAGCTATTTTATTTATTAACTTATTTTTTTTTTCGAACTGACTATGCTATTGACCTAGCCAGGTCTTGACAGCTTCACCGGACTACTAAGGCGAGCGCTTAAGGTACTCAGCCGATTTTATTTGTCAATTCGCTCAAGGGTGCACGGCACACCTCGGCTTGGGCTGTTGCCTGATACATGCAATTCGCGACCTATCTTAGTTAAGCTAAGCTAACTATTTATACATATATGAGTTGTTGAAACATATATGTGTATCAAGCATACATACCTCAACAACTCTTATATATATTTCGTATCGGATAATTTTCTAAACTATTTGAGTTTGATAAGGGAAAAAAATAAAACCCTTCCACTTGCATGTGTAAGCGTGTATGCGTGCATGTGTGTGGAGGTTTTATGTGTATTTATTAGCTGAAATGTATTCAGGTTTTACTTGTTCGCTTTATTCTTTTTGAGCAGAAGTCAAAAACACAGACTAGTGTTTATGTATAGATTTTTCTAAAGATCTGTCTAGTGTTTGATTGTTTAGTGACCATCATACAGAAAGTTAAATACCAGTTATAGTGTTACGCTCAGAAATGTTGCCAGAACCAGTGTATCTTATAGCCTAGGTGGTTGCAAGCCGGCATGATGGCGACGACTGTTAAAAGTTTATAAATTTATCGATGGTCGCCGTTGGTTTGTACCATCAGGTACAGAATAGCGGTTTTGTCGCACTATAATAAAATAAAGGTTATTTGTTCGGGCATAAAACGGTTGGGGGGTAGTCTAAATTATTTTTTGACACATCATAGACAGGGTGTATCAGAAATCGACGTCAAGTTGGAATCGGGTAACGGACTGAGTCATGATAGTTATCAGAAAAAAATATCTGAGTGACGAATTAAAAAAAATATAGGCGTTTTATAGCTACTACAGATATTTACTTTTTGAATATTTTTTCTTTGCCATGGAATCCTGAATAATGGTTCTTTTAAACTCTGGTCTGGTCCAGCGTGGTAATAAATGTCACTTTCTTCCCAATCAAGAATTCAAAATTATATATATAACTCTTATACCTCCGGCTAATTTATACAGTCCACTAACTAGGTTATGTACCCTGGTTCGTGTTGGTGTGGTGGTTGCGATCCCAGTTATACATGTGATTTATAAAGAAGATTGGAATGAGGTGATTACCAGGGTCGTTGATGTCGACGAGGGAGTTGCTGAGCACGTTCCTCTTGATGATGCTGGTGGGCGGAGGGTTGGAGGAGAGACGGGAGGGCGCGGCCGGTGCCGGACACGAAGGTGGCGGTGGTACCACCACGCTACACAACAAATACAATCAACATATAAAATCAGATATTATATTTATAATCGAACTACATTTGTAGACGTATCTTTCGAGAACAGTACTTTATGTGAGTGAAAGGTACTCTATATATTATTTCCTGTACCACGTTGACAATTTGTATGCAAAATTGCATGACGATCGATCGAGTAGTTAAAGATTGTAAGCGTAACAAACGAACACTATTCGCATTAGTAATGTTAGTTATTTCAATAAAAAATACATTGTTGAAGTCAAAAAATTAAATTATTTATTATTTTTTTAATATGTAATATGACAATCAAATTTTTTGTACAGAATAAACCTTTTTTTTTTTTTTTTTTTTTTTCTGCAGACTCTCGGTCCGCACCATTTTTTTGCTATCGCTTTTTAAGTGTAAGTTAAGTTAAAAATCGTATCTGTGAGCATCTATTGGGTGTTTTTTTTTTATATATATTTATTTTTATTGTTATTGTTTTTATATAAAGACGTTATTGCTTTTATGGCAGTTTCATTCCGGTCCTCTATCGGACGGATATAGAGGACAGAATAAACCTTGTGGTTTCTTAGTTCCCTACACTAACAATTCTCGGTATTAATTTTTGTATATTGGAATTACCTGCATGTCTTAACGTTTATGTTATATCTGATCTGTATACTTTATTAAGTTCATATAACTTACCCGTGCATATGCCCATGATCTATGCATTGTTGATGATCGATTTCGACGTCCGCGACACCGCTGTCTCGATTTTCCATCACTGAGAATTAAATATATACATATAACTAGCAGGCCGGGAGGACGTTGTGCTGCCTTGATAATAAAAAAAAATCTAAAATTCAACCGCAGCGCCACCTCCCGGATCCAATTGTAAATCTAAACCGTTCTCGGATCCACACACTCGGAACACGCACACAAAGTTTCATCAAAATCGGTCCCGCCGTTTAGGAGGAGTTCAGTGACATACACACGTACAGAAGAAATTTATATATAAAGATATATATTAATAAAATACAAATAATTACTAACATAGCGATATTAGGAGAACGATTGTGGCGACCTGTTCAAAACTGATGGATAACTTTTTTATTACTTTTATCGGAGGAGACTTTAGAAGAAATGTAAAAAAAAATGAGGGTATGGCCTTTTTTAAACCCGCCTGGCTAGTAGTTACTACCCTCAAGTTGAAAATCTATTGTCGAGCATTTGGTTTCCGACAACGAAACTTAAAAGTAGTCCCGTTTTAGGTGTCAAGATGGTAATCTTGGACCACATCAGGTGAGATTTTTGGTCAGAGGCTGAGGACCTACTTTTATAGATCGAAGGTAAAAAGATTTTTGGTCAGTCAGAGGCTGAGGACGTAACTTTATAAATCGAAGGAAAAAAATTTTTGGGCAGAGGCTGAGGACCTTACCTTTATAGATCGAAGGAAAAAATATTTTTGGTCAGTCAGAGACTGAGGTTCTACCTTTATAGATCGAAGGAAAAAAGATTTTTGGTCAGTCACAGACTGAGGTTCTACCTTTATAGATCGAAGGAAAAAAGATTTTTGGTCAGAGGCTAAGGACCTACCTTTATAGGCCGAAGGTAAAACATTTTTTGGTCAGAGGCCAAGAACCTACGTTTAGAGGTCGAAGGAAAAAAAATAATGTCTGTAAATTCGGTTTACGGACGATAATTTTACATGATAGCGTGATAACAAAAACATTGATAAAAAATTGCATACTTTTATGAATTAAATTATTGTATATAGAGATAGATGCGTCACAAGCCGAATGCTTAGGCTGATCGCGCCACTTTATCGCTTGTTCCGCGCTCTCGCTTACACCGAGTGCTCAAGCGGAACGTGACAACGAGTCATGGGCGTGCAGTGCGTGCAGCCGCCGTTCACCGATTTATAAGACGTCATCACGTTAAAAAAATTTTAGTCAAAGGCTAAGGACCTATCTTTATAGGCCGTAGAAAAAAAGATTTTGGTCAGAGGCTGAGATCCTATAAAGAAGGGAAAGAAATATAAGATTCTCTCACCGTTCCTAGACGAGGCGTTGGTGGATCTCCCCTTCCCCCGGTTGAGTTCGCCCTCGATCCTCATCGCCTCCATCTCGTCCATCTCGGCGATGCTCTCGCGCAGGTCCTCCGCGAACTTGCAGCGGTCGTGCTCGTTCCGAGCGTTGAACGTCGCTAACCGACGCCCGTCAACGCGCCTCGACAACCGTATCCCGAACGGGTAGTCTGTAAATGTATTTTCAGTTGTTACAGTTATACTGAATTAATACGACTTAATACGATTTCTTTTTTCTTTTTTCGAACTGACTACGCTATTGAACTAGCAAGGCGTTAACAGCTTCACCGGACTACTGAGTGAATACGATTAATACGAGCTGATGCAGTTATTAGGAATTGAGACGATTAATATGAGTTATTGCGATTAGTACTAAGTTTTACAGTTAATATGTGGTTTTTTTTTGTATATATATTATAGAAGGAAAGCGAACAAGTGGGTCACCTGATGTTAGTGATCACCACCCACAGCCCATAGACACTTGCAACAGCAACACCAGGGGAGTCGCAAGTGCGTTGCCAGCCCTTGTTGGGGAGACAGGGGGGAGTTGGAGGAAGAGAAAGGGAGGGGGAGAGCGAAGATAGGCTTGTATTCACAGTAAACACAATTTTATCACACATCACACACCCAATAGGTAATACTACGACTAATAAGAAATATTACAGTGAATAGGAGTTTTTTTTTAAATTTTATTCTTGATAACCATTCTTCTAGATCAGCTATACTTAACCTTGCGGCCCGCCGTGTTTTTGTAGTTGGCCAACCCGATTACACTTTATTTTCAATTATTTTAAATTTAGTGCCCGTCAGAAAAACTATGAGAACGCCGAGTAAATTAAATCGATCCCAAATAACCCGACCGCAATGCGTTCCTTATCATACAAGCTTGTTTTATAGGAAAACCATTTTTGAGAACATTAATACATCGTTCATTTGAAATTAGGTTTTTTTTTATTTAATACCTAAACATTTGTAGTTTGCGGCCCGCGACATTAAGAGTGAGACGTGTTTGTGGCCCGTTTTAAAAAAAGGTTGAGTATCACTGTTCTAGATTATTACTGCCATTATCGAGTAGGTTATTATAATACTGGTGTCTTGTGATAATTTCGATATTCTAACAAGATATCAGTACATTTCATGAAGTTTTCCGACATCTCAGAATTCATACTCCGTGGTATTATTTTCCACCCACTTCACTTGTTCACAATAACTAAATTATATTACGGAAAACACTACCGATATTACAAAAAATAGCGTCAAACAAGACTTTTTTTTTTTTATATTATAAGGGGAAAAAAAAGAGGTGTATCACCTGATAAAAGATATTATCACCGTCCAAAAACATTTAAAACAAGGGGGGGGGCGAAAGGGGGTTGCCAACGGGGGGGGGGGGGGGGGAAGAAAAGGGGGGGGGGGGGGGAGAGGGGGGGGGGGGGGGGGGTGGCCCCCGCCCCACAAAAGAAGGAAAAAAAAAAAAAAAGATAATATTGGTTGGAGGGCTATGAATAAAGTATAAAATCCACTACATGACAAACGAAGATAACCAAAAACTCTCTTATTAGGAGTCAATACGAGACGATCCATATAATAAGAAATAGTACACTTATTCATTAAATTCTTGTCCTATTTTTTTTCCCTTTTCAAATGTTTATCAAGATTTCACGTTACAAACTGTATGAATGTAATAAAGCGTTGTAGATTTTCAATCCACTATGCTCTTATTATTGTGTTATTATATTATTCATCGGACTATTGACTGTTGCATTATCCATAATTGTAGTTTTTAATAATTGTGGTAGTTTTGACGTTCATAAGTGCCTTTTTAGGGCCTAAATTGAATAAAGTGTTTTTGAATTTGAATTTGTAATTATATAGACACACTTAATACGAGTTATTACAGTTAATACAAAATTATACAGTCAGTTACTACAGTTAACATCAGTTATAACAATTAAAACCAGTTATTTCAGTTAATGTGTTTATTCAGATTGTGGACAACGCGGTAGATAAATATAAATTTATACTCAGTTCATAAACAGCATGATAGCAGCGAATACGACGTTTAAAAGTTTATCTGCTAAAATTTATATTTTAACTTTGTTATTTACTAAGAACATACTACAGTTGTTGGCAACATTATTGATGACAATGGAAATACTTTACTCTACGACTATTTTTGAAGTTATACTTCTTTTGGCGCGTTAGGGAAAAACGATGAGAGTAAATTTTTACGATGCGCGCGCACACCGTCACGAAAAACCGACACCCTGAAGTTAGCTATAGTCAACATTTTGTTTCTTTGTATTTGTTGTTTGTATTTCTTTGTATTAAAACTTTCATTGTATTAAATACCTTTTTTCTATTGTTAGTGTCGTTTTTTCTACAAACGTAGAGAATAAGGCGAAAGATAAAATTTTTGAAAAGACCTTTATCTTGTTACGCCAAAGAAGTATAACTTCTAACGCGTGTACATAAGTACACACACATTTTTTTTTTTGTTATAATTTAACTTTATTAATGATCTTTCTAATGTTCATGATAGTAATGTAATCGTACTCACGCGGAACAGCGAACAGGTTCACGATCATCCCGCAGAGTGGGAACGACTGCCGGAAGGTGTACGTCACTGATGATTTTTTCTTACTGAAGATTTTCGTTATAACGAGAAGGTCGTTGAAAAGGAACACCTGAAGGAGAGATTTTTTTTGCTATTTCTATTATTGATTTTTTTTTTTTTTTATTGTAGCTCGGCAAAGTGACTGTACTGTGCCTGATGGTAAGCACAGTACAATCCAAATACAATGGCGACCACCGAAAGACATACTATCCATCGCCGGTCGCCGCTGTCATGCCGGCCTGAAAGCGACTCAGTCAGGGACAGCCCCCCCCCGGTTGCTGGATATACACCGGCTGATCTCGGAACGCGACACGCCCAAACGTGCCACTATGGCGGGTGTTCCACCTGGTGTACGGTGGTCGCGATCCAGTCGGGTACAGACACCCTACCACCCCGCATTACATTACATTACATTACCACCTAACACTGCCTTTTTTCTACCTCATGTATAGATAAAGATTTTCACTGCGATTGTCGAGTAGATAATAACAGTATATCACAATTATCTTGCGTTAATTTCAATGTTCTAGTAAGATGGTGGACCCTGTTAGGTCTTTCCATATCTGTGATATCTCAGAATTCATGTCATGTGTTATTATTTTCCATCCACTTCATTTCTAACCGAACTATATTACGTAAGACGTCTCCAATATTACATAACACATAAAAACGTTTTATGTTTGTAATTGAGTATTTCATTTTTTTAAGTAAAATTTTAGATTTAGTTATTTTTCATTTATGTTTTCCGACATACGCACCATTTTAACAATGTAAACTAGGTTTACGTATTAATTACGTAAATACAGAAGTATTTAATCTTATATATATATTTATGGAATACATAACTTCAAATTGTAAGATTAAACACAGTTTCGTAGCCCGAATAAAAAAAAATAACGCAAGATTATTTATAAAATACTAGCGGTCCCGGCGGACGTTGTCATGTCTTGATAATTTAAAAAAAATCTAAAATTCAACCGCAGCGCCACCTACCGTGTCCAATTGTGAATCTAAACCATTCTCGGATCCACTGGAACACGCACACAAAATTTCATCAAAATCGGTCCAGCCGTTTAGGACGAGTTCAGTGACAAACACACGTACAGAAGAAATTTATATATAAAGATAAAAAACACTACATGACACACTAAGATCCCGCCAAAAAGAAAATAATGAAGTTATGTGAAATTAAATAAGTAATATTATATTAATCTTTATATATATAATTCTTCTGTCCGTGTGTATACAACTGATCTCCTCCTAAACGGCTGGACAGATTTGGACGAAAATTTCTGTGCGTGTTCAAGTATATGCAAGAATGGTTTCGATTCAATTCAATTGAGCCCGGTAGGTGTCGCAGCGGTTGACTATTTGAATTTTTTTTATTATCGAGGCAGGTCAACGTCCGCCGGGCCCGCTAGTAGACATATAATCCATCTAATTTTTAAACGATGTCGTGTATCAGACACAGTAGCAATAAATATTGGTATCGAAGCTTAAACAGGGGTAACGGTAGTGAAAATCTTCTTGATATCTAGCAAAAGAAAAAGCGTGAAACAGAAAGAAAAAGAACAAGAAGAGAATTTTTTACCTCTCTCTGATGAACCCCGGGACGTTCCTTCTTATGTATGTCAGGTATCTCGTAGAGGCGGCAGTAGCAGACCAACCGTCGGTGAGGCAACGCCAAGTGTGGCTTCTTACCAACTATCGTCGCTTGAACTTTCATCACCTGGAATGGAAGTTTATTTTTCAGTTTCTCATCACTTTGCAAATCTATATAAACAAGCGTTCGTCCAGTGGTCGAACTTCGCAAGGCATTCTATTATCTATTTTATTAACCTAAGTCACACCAAGGCACTGTATTATCTATTTTTTACGTAATTCACCAAAATCACACCAAGGCACTGTATTAACCATTTTTTACCTAATTCACCAGTCACACTAAGGACCTGTATTATCTATTTTTTACCTAATTCACCAAAGTCACACTAAGGAACTGTATTAATATTTTTTTACCTAATTCACCAAAGTCACACTAAGGAACTGTATTATTTTTTTACCTAATTCACCAAAGTCACACCAAGGCACTGTATTAACCATTTTTTACCTAATTCACCAAAGTCACACTAAGGACCTGTATTATCTATTTTTTTACCTAATTCACCAAAGTCATACTAAGGAACTGTATTATTATTTTTTTACCTAATTCATCAAAGTCACACTAAGGAACTTTATTATTATTTTTTTACCTAATTCACCAAAGTCACACTAAGGAACTGTATTTTTTTTACCTAATTCACCAAAGTCACACTAAGGAACTATATTTTTTTTTACCTAATTCACCAAAGCTACATTAAGGAACTGTATTATTATTTTTTTACCTAGATCACACGAAGATACAGTTTTCATTTTTTTTTGTTTTTATACCTGTGTGACGTGATCGCTCCCCGGTCTGAACTCGTTGGACTTAACCCTGTCGTATATCCCGGCGAGCATGTCCCGGTCGATGTCGCCGCAATCGTCGATACCCCTTAGGTTCCGTACGAAGTCCTCGAGCGACATGCGCGCTTCCGGCTTCAGGTTTGGCGTATGCAAGTCCGTGTTCAGCATTATAATCGCGAACGCCAGCACAAATATCTGTTCAACAATTATATATATATTTATTTATTTAGAAATCCAACAGCATACAGTGTTTTCTACATACATATAACGAGCATATAAGTCTAAGGTGTCTGTACGTTTTAGAACTTTGTAAAAAAAATGCAGGTTTCTATGAATAAGTATTAAAATACATTTCAACTAGTTTTAAAAATGCATGTCTGTGTGTTTCGACATGCATCCCCGCTACAGTGCTGCGTTTATGATAAAACCTCTTCAAGGAAATCGTAAAGTATATCTCCGAGTATCATTTAGTCTTTGTTTAATTAAAATCGGTTCGGTCTAACAGAAGTTTATTGTAATCTTAACCACGACGCGACTTAAGTACGAGAGAAAAGTATATAGGTAAATTGACTTAATACATTCACGCGACTTTATTAATCGCTGTATTTTTTTACATAAGGTTTCACGCGGACGAACTCGCGGGCACAGCTTGTAAACAGTATGTAAGCACTCACCGTGTCTTGGGTTCGAAGCCTCTGCACGAAGTCGGGGTTGCAGACGCAGTATCTCCTTGCGAAAGCCTCCACGAGCCTCTCGATCTTCTGAGCCTCTCCCGGTAGACGGAAATAAGCCTGGTACCGACGTAGAGCGACGTCCACCGCCATACCGGATAGATCCAGTTCATTCACAAAGCACCTTTAATTTTAAATACACCTTATTAATAAAATATATACGTACTGACCTATTTATACCTTTGTAATCATATAAAAATCAAGTGTCATTATGTTTGTCCACAATGAACTCGGAAACTACTCAACAGATCTTCATTGATAATTTATGTGTATAACTAGCGGGCCCGGTGGACGTTATCCCGCCCAGTTAATAAAAAAAATCCTTGACAAATGGGACATTTCACGTGAAGCGGACAACGAAAAAAAGTCGAGGTTCTGGAATTCGTTCATATTAAGCATAACTGAACTTCTAGTAGGTATGAATGTGAATACACAATTTCTCTTTTCTATCATGTTTATTTGTCAAGTTATGGGCTTCAAAACAACGGTCACATTAATTTTTTTTTATATTTTGAATAATAGTTTTTCGAATTGAACAAATTTCCAATAAAATATTAAATGCAGGAATTTATACAGAAGATTAATTACTAAATTACTAAAACCTTATTAATAAATAATATTAATAAAATCAACCATTTACCCGAACATAAATATTTTTAAACAAGGATTTTATGACAATGAAAGGTAACTAACTGTCTGATTCTTATGCGGTTGTTACCAATAGATACAATGGTTCATGAGGAAAGTTTAGGTATATAATTTGGCAAGGTTATTATTATTATCAGGGAGGGATAACGTCCGCCGGGCCCGCTAGTATAAACTAAAATAATAATAAATAATCCTAAATATCTAACTTTCACGTGACAATAAAAAATAAAAACTCACTCCAAAACCGCCATGTTGAAGGGGTTCTGCAAGTTGCCGAGGTACTCGCCGATCATCTGTTTGCTGAGGCCTTTCCTCGTGATGAGGAACCGGGCGACCCCTCGCGGCGAGTTCTCGAGGAACGCCCTGGCCATTAGGTAAGCGATACCGCGCTCCGGCTTCTTGTTGAACAGGTTCAAACCGACGCGGTACTGCCGTTTGCGGACCGTCTCTGATACCTGATCGTGGAATAACAAATTTTAACAAAAAAAAAAAAATACAACTCATTTAAAAAAAATCTCTAAAAAATTCACCGAAATGTGTCCATCCATAGTTAGGTACATTAACTTAATCTTAGATTGTCATAAATACACTAGTATATACACATACTAGCGGGCCCGGCGGACGTTGTCCCGCCTTGATAATAAAAAAAAATACTCTAAAATTCAACCGCAGCGTCACCTACCGGGTCCAATTATGAATCTAAACCATTCTCGGATCCACTGGGACACGCACACAAAATTTCATCGAAATCGGTCCAGCCGTTTAGGAGGAGTTCAGTGACATACACACGTACAGAATTTATATATAAAGATAAACATATAAGTCAATCATTACACATCTTCTGATGGATTTTGAGGGGTTTTCTGGTGTATCTTCTAAATCAAAAATTTATGTCAATGAAATTAAAATAGGATCCATACACATAGGACACACATTAGATTTGGTTTTTTGATAGTATCTTTTGAAGAATTATCACCATATATCTGTTCTCTTATCGCCGATACATTTCATATTTTTCCTACAATTTAGTAGGAAAATCATATTTGATATAAGAAATACACTTTAGCACTATTAGCATCGAGGCATAAAATTAAATATATATATATAAATATTGTACGATTTATGAGTCGTGTGATATCAAAAATGGCAAAATCTCCACTTCTGAAGCAAAGTCATCAATGTTAAAATACTGTTGTTTTGTCTTCACGCATCGATTCGC
The DNA here is from genome assembly GCA_036509395.1 of Antheraea yamamai. Lineage (NCBI taxonomy): Eukaryota > Metazoa > Arthropoda > Insecta > Lepidoptera > Saturniidae > Antheraea > Antheraea yamamai. The sequence goes on from AP028450.1 coordinate 8,175,241, forward strand.
TTTGTACATCAATGTAAAATTGTTAATAAAAACACCTCTAGAATAAAACAAGATGGAATAGAAATTAAACTCAAATATAATACGATAGATAAGAAGGATTTTAAAAACAAAAGAACAATATAATGAATGGTGATTGAATCTTCAAAGGGAGTTTTTAGCTGGATCTTGGAATGTCATGTAGTGGATTTTATATTTTATTCATAATCTCGTCTTAATTGACTCTATATTTTGTAATATCGGTGGTGTTTCACGTAATATAGTTCGGTTACTGTGCATAAGTGAGGTCGGTTGGAAATAACACGGAACATGGAGACGTGCCAAGAAAAAAAACTCTTGTTAAAGTTCTAACAAGAGGGCTACCATCTTGTTAGTTCATTGAAATCATTGCAGCAAACTTGTAATCATTACATAGTATAAAACAAAGTCGTCTGTCTGTCTGTCTGTTCGCGATAAACTCATAAACTACCTACTGAACGAATTTTCATACGGTTTTCACAAGTGTATAAAGTGATTAATGAGGAAGATTTTGGTATATAATTTATCAAGGATTTTTTTTTATAATCAGGGCGGGACAACGTCTGCCGGACTCGCTAGTGTTACATATACGACAATGTCGTTACGTTACAAAATGAGTTAAATCCAATTATAACTAACCGTTCCTAATATTTTACTTAATATTTCAACATCTTCGAATATTGTAAATATGATATACGAGGATCATAAAAAAATAACTAAAAACCTTATCGACGGTAAAATTTGAACTTCGTCCTCGTTGTATAAGAATTGAAAATCTAAAAAAAAATGAAAGCACGAGTCACGTAATAATTAAAAGAAAGAAACCTTCAAGGGTTGGTGCTGCTGGTGGTGGTCGTGCTGCGGGCGGCAGCACTGCCCGGCGTGCGGGGCGAGCGGGGCGAGAGGCACCTGCAGCGGGGCGAGCGGGGCGAGGGGGGCGAGGGGGGCGAGCGGCGGGGGCGGGGCCTCGTAGTACGGCGGCGCGTCCTGTCGCTTCCACACCGCGTACCGGTCCGCGCCCTCGTACACGGACCCGGACGCGGACGACGTGCGCTGGTGCTGGAACTGTTCCTGCCCGTGCACGTGCGGCTCCTGCGGCCACCGACCGTCCCCGATTACGATAACAACCAACACACTTGCGAAAATACCGGAAAAAATCAAGCTAATACGAATTTTGGTACTTGTGTATTAATTGTGCACCGCGGCCGGCTCGCGTTATTTTTTTCGCAAGTCTAACCGAACCAAACCGAGACGAAAATGTTTTAACTTAAAAATTATCAAGTTGGTAATATATAACATTATCAATGATTGTTCGGAAGTGACACATAACCTCAAAACTTTGATCATAAATATCTTAGTAACTATGACTTTCCGCGGGGAGATGAAATTACCCCTTTCCTCCGCTGCTCCCGTCCCCTTCAACCTTTATATCAAGATGCGAATTTCAAATGCAGCCATTAAAAGCACTTTTGGATTCCAAAAGATTTTAAAATTATTTAAAAACAAAGTATTCAATAAGATTTAGGTGGAAAATGAGTTGATATACAGTTTAAGATAGAATTTCCTTTTTTTTCTCTCGACTGCTTGCCGTATTATTTTAGTTTCGTTAGGCTAGGTTAGACTAACGAGCGCGGTGCATTTAATACACAAGTACCCAAATTTTGACTTAAGTGAAACTTATTATGCGAAGAAGATTTATCGAGGTATGTATACTTGGTACAATATTTCAATAACTCATATAAGTATGAATATGTAGCTTAGCTTAGATTAGCTCAGATAGGTCGCGAATTGCAAGAATCAGGAAACAGCCCACGCCGAGGTGTGCCGTGCACCCTTGAGCTAGTTGCCAAAATAAAATCGGTTGAGTGCCATAAGCGCTCGCCTTAGTAGTCCGGTGAAGCTGTTAAGGCCTTGCTAGGCCAATAGCGAAAAAAAAGGAAGGCTTTGAAAAGTGATGAGGGTGAACACTGTGTCTGGTAGAGGACGAGCAGTGTCTTAAAGTTAACTACACTACTACACGTTTTTTTTTACAAAGTGAGGGCTATGAAATGTGGTTGCTGTAAACACTTTGTCTGATAGAGTGGGAGCTATGTCTCGCTTGCTTTCAGGTTTCGGGGAATAGTACGAAATATGCTCTTCTCGCTTTCTTTTTAAAAGTTTCAATTCTATCGCTTTCATACTATCTAATGCCAGCGGCTTCGCTCGCTTTAATGTAGATTGTATACTACGAGAACAGTCCGAACGAAAAGAGCCATATATTCTTCTTTGTATACCAGACAACTTGTATGCAAAATCTCATGATGGTGACTTCAGTAGTTATAGCGTGAAAAAGTAACACAAAAACCGTGTGTGACCTATGCACACATATTTTTTCTCGAACTTAACAACGCTATTGGCCTTATGGCCTTTGAAAACTTCACCAGATTGAACCATTACACAATAAATCAAAAAATAACATAATACTAGCCTTGGAATAGGCAAGCATGGAGTCTAACAAAATGGGAAAAGGTGTGCGTGGGAGGCGCGCTGTACACCGCTTATTTATTTTATCATATTTATGCGGAACCCTATTTATTTTTCTAAAATAAAACTAGCCTATGTTACTAGTTATAACATCATCCATTTGCCAGTAAAAATTGCATTAAAATCGATTCAGCTGTTTCGGAGATTAGGCAGAACAAAGACACTGTCCAATACTTTTAAAAATCTACCCTGTTTAAAGTTCAAGGTATTTAGGAATTAACAGAGAGTGATTAACAACTTTAATTAAATGCAAGCACAATAGATTTCGAGGCCGGTTACGGATTTACTCAAAGATAAAAGCCAACTACAAGTGTATCATGTTGTATAATTTGAATGATATACTGACAGGCGCTCTCGGTTGATACGGCTGATGATAGTGATGTCGGTGTTCCTGTGATGATGACGATGACGATGACTGCACGGAGGACATCGAGCCTCCGCGTACAACCGCGCCGCACTCCGCACGTCGGAGGGAGACGGGGCTTTCCGCACTGTTACCAATTATACATATATTTTGTTTACACTTATCGCTTGATTAGATGTAGCAGAATAATTCTACCAACTATATTCTAGATGTAAAAAAAGATTACGGCCAATAATAAAATTTGTATAACAAAGCGTAATATAAATCTGTTCGGGCAGTTTTTTACAATAGGTTCCAGAGTCTATTGAGACTATTGAGAAAAGGGGTCGTTTTCTTGTTAATTTATTGGTTATATGTTGTCTATGAGGACGCTAAACTTAGAAGAGGACTGGCTCTCAAACGCACCTGCCGGAGTATACCAAACAGATGGTCGGAGCATGATTTCCAACTTGAGTGCGGTAGAGAGCCACACTAAGTTGAAAAAAGCCCTACAATTTTTATAAAGTTGTTTTCCTTCATCGTAAATTCCGGCTCATTCGTATGAGTTTGAGATCACCAATACGTCGTGGGCTGGCGTGGTGATTATGCCCATACCTTCCTTCGGGAAGAGGCCTATGGCCCTGCAGTGGGTCTCTTACAGGATGATGATTAAAACTCTTGTTGTTGAGTAAAACTTAAACTTAACATAAGCCACGGTGGCTCAGCGGTTATTGTGTGCCAGCCCACGACGTTATTGGTGATTTCAAACTCTGAGAAATCCACAGTTCTATGTTTTCTCACATACAGTAGTACTACAAGAACATTTCTCAGACTCAGGTTTCCTCACGATGTTTTCCTTCAGCGTTAGTTCTTAGTATTACCAATTTAAACTAGTAAATATACGCGAAATCAGCAAAATTCGTTGGTACATGCCGGGGTTTGAAACTGCGGACATCGAAATCAAATTCCACTGGTGAAACCACTAGACCGCCACGACTAAGGGAGTTTATGAAGAAATAGTAAGAGTTTTAATGCCCCATATTAAATGAACTGTTCGTGTATAAACAGGAGAAAGGTCTTAGAATTAGTACATATAATGTTTTCTCTTATAAATATTCTATTTGATAAAATTTGATAAAAGACTCATATGCATACATTTTTATTAACATACTATAAAACATACCAGTATACAAAGATAAATCACAATAGAGAGCGAGTCCATACGCGTTGGTAGTATACACATTATTTTACTCAAGTTCCCACATACAGTCTTCGCCACTCTTCTTAATCGCTCTAAATATAGATAGAACACAAATGTAAGTGTCTATAAATATTTCTAGTGGTCAAAAAATATATTTTGTTTTCTGTTGTTGATCGAGAATAAATAAATAAGTATTAAAACGCATGTATCTGTCATACTTGAGAGTGATACTGCTTGTCCGTTTTGGCACTTCGGGTGGCATTCGCCTTGCGTTTGCGGCCTGAATCGCCGCGAGCTGTTGCTGCTGCCGCGCCGTCGGCGACGATAACGGTTTGCCGCCGGACGATAACAGATTTCCATAAATAGGACCTATAACCATAAAAATAATACTCCAAAATATCATAAGATTTCGAAAGGACCTAATTGGTACAAAAACAAACTAAATTTCAAATTCAACAAAAACATCAGGGCAGTCGGGAATTTCTTCATCAACTCATAATAAATATTTACTACACAAATTGGACATTATAAAGGTTACTAAATAAAGATAGAACGTGACAGAATTTTCGAAGTTGCCAAGGACATTGTTACACGAAAAGAACGAGTATAAACATAAAAAAAAACCATCCGTTGATACGTCATCGTAGTTGGCCATTTTTTCATCAATTACTTCTTAAAGAAACTGGGCATTAAAGGAAGACTAATCTTTACACGGATTTCGAAACTATGAATATATACAGAAGAAACTGATATCAACATCACAAACACTTTCACTCATACCTCATCCTAATAGGACAAATTCAGTAGTCCGGTGAAGCTGTTAAGACCTTGCTTGGTCAATAGCGTAGTCGGTTCGAAAAAAAAAAAGGACGATCCTTGAAGAAAGAAATATTATTATTTTCTCCAAAAACTGGGCATTAAAAAGAAACTTAACAAAGACTTCAAAGTTATCGAAAGAACGTCCACGGAAAGTCCTGATATAAACAAATAAAAAAAATATTATACCATCACAGTAGGACATTTGTTCCTCAATTGAACATAAATGTCTTCTATAGAAAAAGGGCATTCGTTCTTCTAAACACTGGGTACTTTTGAAGCCATACAAGTATAACATCTCACACTATTTATTGCAAAGTAAAAGTAAATATAATTATAGAACCCACCGGTATTGTTCATCATTTGATGATTATGAAGAGATTCATTATGAGATGAGGACGTCGAAATGTTCGTCACGGAACCGCTCACAGAACAACTGCACACCTGAAACGTAATAAAAAATACATTTCATACAAACAATTCAATAATTTATTAACCCCTGGACTGTCCAAAACCATTACCGTGTTATTACAAAAAAGTTAAATACGTATTAAATAATTGGTTTAAAAAAGTTTCCTAATAAATGCACCGCGCTCGCCCGAGGCAAGTTCGCGTTATCCTTTTTCGCAAGTCTAACCTAACGTAACCAAAGCGAGACAAAAGAACAAGATGGCGAACAATCAGTGACCGCGGTGCATTTGATATGAGACCTTTTTAAAGCCAGGGTTCATTACGTATTTTACTTTTTTGTAATAATACCGTTAAGGTTTAAGATACATACAAACGAATGTACACCTTATGAGGCACTGGTCAACAGACTGTTGACAGCATAGTTTCAAAAATATATCGGATTCGTGGACTTTTGAGATCTGGGTTTTAAAAAATCTGCCGAGGGGTTAATCACTTATAAACAACGAAACTCCGTCAGCTTTTTTGGATCGAAAAATAAATTGAATGTTAGCAAGAAACGTGTATCTCTTTCGAATATTCGTAAAATGGTATCGTTGTCCTCTTCTTAAAGCGATAAATATACTATTTATATCCTGAATAATAAGTGAAACTAAAAGAAAATGATGGAAATATGTCGAGTACTTTTTAAATGTTGCGCGATACAAATACAGACCCCTATCATTACATAGTATAAAACAAAGTCCCCTACCGCGTCTGTCTGTTCGCGATAAACTCAAAAACTACTGAACGGATCTTTATGGGGTTTTCACCAGTGGATAAAGTGATTCACGAGGAACGTTTTGGTATATAATTTGTCCCGGATTTTTTTATAATCAGGGCGGGACAACGTCTGCCGGGCCCGCTAGTTTATATATAAGAAGAAGGGAATTAACTAGTTTCTCTAGTTGCTCGAGACATAAAATTGTGCTGTCTTATATTTTATCTGATTTAATTGTCAGCTATTTTATTTTTATTAATTATATTTTTTCGTTTTCTATTACTGATTTTAAGTTACATCTGCTCATATCTATCAATAATTCTTACTCCCTTACGATATGTAAGTTAGATGACAATCTCAAAAACTTTCTACATGCCAATAAATATCTAATCAAAATTTGTTCAGTCATTTCGAACATTAGCACTTACAAACAACAGATACAACAATTTTATTTATATGTCTAAAGATTGTTAAGCGCCATTTATAATACAGTGGTAATCCTTATTATGGGACTATTCAGCTTTAACCCTCGGCTTCGCTCCCGTTAGTATAGATTGATCCTATCTTAAAAGTCAATAGACTGTCGCATTTATAACATTAACTGGGATTATTAAACGTAGACATGATATTTTATATGATAGTATAAAAACTTACAATGAACGACATTCGAATTAAATGATAACAAATAAAACAACGTGAAACATAAATAACTGTCATTTGTCAAAAACAGCTGGCTAGCTCCAATATTAAAGACAAAAGAACAAAGACCTAAATAGATAATACTAACTACAAATTTTAACAAAAACGAACGGCTACATAACCTCATGTTAATGGAACTTTACTATTCAGCTCTCCCGGTCACTATATTGGATAAATGTTGTAATAATTAAATACACACATTATACTTGCCAGTGGCGAAACCCCAAAGGCGTATCTTGGTCACTCTTTTCACATTTCGACTCTTAACAATTCTCTTTAATAAATTTTTAGTTTTGCAACGATCCATCGCGTACTATAATTAACCGCGAATAGGTTACTCTCGGCCGACGTCATCTCAGGCACTGATAACGCACGACAGTGCTGATTACGTACTGTATACTCTTGTAATTATATCGACTTTATTTACACATATGATATTTTTACCATAATATTCTTATACCGTATGAATGTTTGCATAAATGGAACGTACGCTGATGAATTCTTACTAAAGAATGTGAGTCTATTTGTTTGTTTGTTATGCTTTTACGTTTAACAGGGATACAGGAAAGGGCATAGGGTACCTTTTGTCCAGAAAGAAAGTACAATAACAAGAGAAGTCGAGGGCAAAAGCCAGTTGCTTCATAAAACTGTAATACTGAAACTTTCAAGAAAAATCGTTTTAGATTCTCGTAAACGCAACTTGGATATGATTATAACTGTCGATTTTTTTATTATCAAAATGATAAAACACATATTCCCTTCTGATCATATAACTACAGCTCTAACGAAAATCACAAATAGGTCACTTTTTATATGTCATAAGTTGGAAGCACCGAAACGTTTCCGGTCTTCTGTAGAAAAGTACACATATATCAGCATAAACAAAACGTATGTATGTCAGTCTCGTGGACAAGTTATAAGACCTTTTAATGTATAATTTTTATTGGACAGAATATGAGGAGTTAGCTCACAACAATTTGATTCGAGTCGAATCAATTTGGGATAATATGCTAACGATGTGTGTAATGTTGACTCTTATGATGTTTTATAAGTGAACTAGCTACTGCCCGCGACTTACTTACTACGCGCGGAAGCTGTCAAAAGGAAAAGAAAAACCGATAATGAAACATTCTTCATTAGTGTTCCGCTTCTATTGGTCTTAGCGTGATGATATAGCCTATAATAGCCTTCCTCGATAAATTTTATTTTTTATTTTATTTATTTATTTATACTCATGTTATACAATTTACAATTATACAATTTATACAATTTTACAGAGTTATACATATACAATTTTACAGAGAAATATTAGAATGGTAATTATAACTATATTACTATTTTTTATATTAGCTAGCCGAATTACTAGCGAAGATTATAATTACATGAGCATTAGTGACTGCTGTAATTAATAACTGTGTTACAGTCACTAACACTCACCGCCGGACAACACTAATCTTTTTGTTTGAAAAAGTTAATACATAAATCGTAATATGCAACAATGGAAAATAGTTTATCTAATACTGAAATGCTGCTAAGCAAGCGTGAGTTAATGTCATGTTGAGTGATATGCATGTATAGAATTTAAGTGTCTTTTGATAATATTTTATTTTAGCAAGAAACACTTGCAAGTAAACTAATTATGTAAATGATAGTAGTTCTTCGGCTTCTTCATGCGTTAGACACAAAAGCCAAGTAAAAATTTTTTTTTTACATTTAATTTTGATAAGTGGATAAATATTGAGAGTTTTGTTGATTTTATTATATAGCATAGGACTTAAATAATGATAATGGCGACCAGCAAGTTCTGTTCTTCGGGGCTCACGAGGACATACTTGATCATATCTACGCTTTGTGCAAATGAAATTATGATCATAGATCAACTGAGCATGCTTCCTAAGTGTAACATGAAGAATAAATAGTTTACGAACAGATAGAACTTTGCAACTTGAGTAAAGTTCCTGAGTAGGAAAAAGAATCGGTTTTGAAGTCATTACTTTTAATAATGCTCTCTGTGCTCTTTCAATTTTAATAAGATAAGTTTTACAAGAACCACCCCAGATTGTGATGCAATATATCAAAATAGATTGACCAAGGGCAAAATATGCAGTTCGTAGCGTTGAGAAGTCAAGACTTGAACGTAGGTTTTTAAAAACATATATCAATTTTCTTACCCGTGCGACTACATTATTAATTTGATCATGCCAGGAAAGAACACTATCAATAAAAACACCTAGGTACTTTACAGAGTTGGTACGAGTTAAATACTGACAGCTACAAAGTTGATTCATGTAAAGACCACATGCATGCGCCTGAATAGTAAAATCATTGCTAGGTAATAACGAGGTTTTAAATCCGAAGGTAACAAATTTAGATTTCACAATATTTAACGTGAGTAGATTGGAAGATAACCAATTCATTACTATAGATAAAGCAGTTTCAGCATGAGTTTGGACTTCCATCCAATTTTTGCCGTAAATAACCATAGCAGTATCATCAGCATATGCAATGATTTTACAATGAGGCAGATTACCACTATTATTATTAATGAGCTACCACTGAAATAATTTTTCAAATCGGACCAGTAGTTCTTGAGATTGGCGCGTTCAAGCAAACAAACTCTTCAGTTTTATAATATTAGTATATCATTACATAGTATAAAACAAAGTCCCCTACCGCGTTTGTCTGTCTGTCTGTCTGTTCGTGATAAACTCAAAAACTACTGAACAGATCTTTATGCGGTTTTCACCAGTGGATAAAGTGATTCACGAGGAACGTTTTGGTATATAATTTGTCTACGATTTTTTTATAATCTGCCGGGCCCGCTAGTATTGTATATAGGGAGAAAAAACAAACGGATCATTGAGGAAAAGGATATAAAATAATTATGATAACAAAATTTAGCTATAGGAAACGTTCCTTGTTTTTAAAATTGCGCTCACAGACTGTTGAAGTCAAACTTCTCATGGCACGGTAATGAAAAAAATGCGTAACGCGTTAAACGTAAACTAGGTATGTATTTGCGTGTGTATGTAATTATGTATGAGTGTCTGTCTGGATCTAGTAGTATAACAAAATGAGTAAATGTATTGTTAAGTATTTATACTACGCGACTTCGTATAGTATTGTGGCTCACCTGATGTTAAGTGATCACCACCGTCCATAGACACTTGCAACACCAGAGGAGTCGCAAGTGCGTTGCCAGCCTGTGTTTGGGAGAAGGGGGAGTGGGGAAGTGGGGAGGAAGTTAGGCTTTTTTTTGCGAACTGACTACGCTATTGACCTAGCAAAGTCTTAAAAGTTTCACCGGACTACGAGGGTTTTGAGCCTCCGGCGCTCTCACTGACCGAACGAAACGCAACAATGCAAGCACTGTTACTTCACGTCGGTGTTCTGTGGGTCGGGTGGTAGTACCCCGGACGAGCCGACCCATTCATACTGAAACCAGTAATAGCTTCAGCGTGGCTTTACCACCTACAGTCACTTCTGTGACACAAAATCTGCTTTACTAATATTATAAATATGAATGTAAGTTTGTTTATTACATTTTCCCGTCTTAATTACTCAACCAACCATTATGAAATTGCACATACGCCGTCTGGGATAGAGAGTGCATCTGAGTGCTGGGCGACGAAAGAGACGGGTGAGAGAAAACTACATGTCACAGAGATGCGAATGTTAAGGCGGGTGTGTGGTGTAACTAGAATGGATAACATTAAGAATGAGGATAACAGACGAAGTTTTAAAATAGCACCGGTGACAGAGAAGTTAAGGAGTAATAGGTTAGCATGGTACGGGCATGTCATGAGGAGAGATGAAGACCATGTAACTAGAATAGTTTTGAGTATGATGGTGCATGGATATAGGAGTAGAAGAAGACCGAAAAATGTATGGATGGATTGTGTGAAAAATGATTTGTGTGTATTGTGACATCTGACAGGAGAGAGTGGAAAAGGAAAACATGTTGTGGCGACCCTACTTAGGTGGGATAAGGGTAAGAATATAATTATGCTATCAGGAATAGAGAGGACTTAGGGTGCCTTTTATGCAAGAAAAATTATACTGTTCTTGAGGGATAGATCAACTAGAAACTAGAGTTAGAAAAAAATGGTGTTCAATAGTGCTGTTAAGCGATGATGAGTTGAACATACCCCGCTATCAGCATCGGCCCGGTGATGAGGCGGCATGTCGGAAGCGATCATGTGAATCTGATGAGCGGACTGCTGCACCCTCGCGACCATCGCTTCCACTTCGCTCTCGCATTGCAACTGGTTACTGTAACAAGTTGACCAGCTTTATTATAACTTGTATCAAGTCTAACGTCGATCGAATCCTTACAGCTTTCGGCGAAGGAAAGCATCGTTGATTAAACCATATTACGGCTTCTCTTAAGCACATCTGGCTAGCTACCAACCTGAAATTGAAAATCTACCTCCAAGCACCCGTTGTCATCCAGCAGCTGCGATTGAGTTCCAGGAGTTTTTAGTAGAATCTTAGTCAGCCATGTAGTGGATTTTATATTTTATTCATAATCTTTTGTTATTTGACTCCATCTCTTATAATATTGGTGGTGTTTTATGTAATATAGTTCGGTTATTGTGTACACAAGTGAAGTGGATGGATAATAATACTCACGGAACATGAATATTAAGATGCCACAACAACTGGCTGAAAATTCTAATGTGGGGGCTGCTATCTTGTTAGGGCATTGAAATGATCACAACACACTTGTAATATAATTGCCTGCTCGACAATGGCAGTAATAATCAAGTGGTTGTCAAAGATAAGATTAAAAAAAAATTGAGTGCCTGTTCCCCTCTGGGTATAGCATGCTTACCAACTTGAACTATTAGTCATTTAACACCAGATGAGTTTGTAGTCAAACGCCAAACACCTATGAAGTAAGATAGAAACACACATTTGGACAAAACCCAATAATTCAAGAAGTTTAATAAATACTTCTAATACATACTCATTCTATTTATTTTGATTTCTCAATTAGAGTTACGTGTTTCTTACATTAAATCGTTTTCGTGGCGTTCCCGAAGCGACATGGACCTCATGGGCCTTGTGAGTGCGAGAACCTTCTCAGCGCCACCTGGACTCTTCTGTAGTAAAGTGTTTCCGTACATATCTGTACCTGAAAATAGCGAATACTTATATAATTGTTAGGGTGCATAAATTTAAAATTATAGAAAACATTTCCGTTGTGATTCAATAAAAAAAGCGATTAATATATTTTATTTCTGAGTAATTAAAGGTTTTAGAAACTCTAATTACTCTAGTAACTCTGACAAATATACCATACTAGCGGGCCCGTCGGACGTTGTCCCGCCCGGATATAAAAAAAAAACCTTGACAAATTGTATACCTAAACCTTCCTCATGAATCACTCTATTTAATGGTGAAACCCGGATGGAAATCCGTCCAGTAGAATTTGAGTTTAAGGCGAACAGACAGACAGACGTGACAGAAGACTTTGTTTTATAATGATAAGAATAATGGCTTATAACGATGAATTTGTGATGAAAACCTACAAAGTTGGAAAAGATTTTTTGTTAAAAGCACAGTTCATGAATGAAGGCTCTGCTCTTAGAGGGCTTTATTGTCTACCCGTCTTAAATTTTCACAATTTTGTTTAATATGCATACCGTTGACTAGTTGACCGTGATCAGAACCGTCTTGCAACCTCCTCGCGGTAGAGTCGGCAGCTTTAGCCATAGCCGTGATGGCACTAAACTTCTTCAAAAGTTGACGTCTCCTGAACGCTCGTTGTATGGTGACGGCGGCTCTTCGGGCCCGAAGACCACCGTATCTTCTCTCCAAGATCTCGACTTGTTTGTCCAACAGATCTTGGGACATCTCATAACGACTAGAAACGAGTAAATTGTGAATTAATTTTATTTATAATCGCTTAGAAGGTAAGGAACGTGAATTATCTCAGCAGGCATGAGTGTGGTTCAAGGCTAATAAGACTTTAACTACAATCGGAAATATGTGAAATCTTCAAAATACTTTATGCAAGGAATGGCGTAATGGCTCTAAGAAAGAAGACTTACAAATCAAGTTGGCAGTCTACAGATACAGAAAAGAATTAGCTGAATACATTGGTAGTGCAATCAATACAGTTATGGGTCAATGAATTCATGGAGATAAAGAATTTTTAATATAATTATAAACAACATATTTCTGTCATTTTTAACAGTTTAAATCGCATTCGATTGAGCAAATTGTAAATCCTGAATTGAATTTCTATTTGTATATAATAATCGAGTCCCTACTCTTAACGTAACAGATTAATTATTTTCATTATTATTCCTTTTATTTGACTTGAAGATCTTGGCGACATTCAATGTTAAGTTATTAGACATGCAGTTACTAAATTTCAAAGCTTACACAACTTGGAAAGAACATTATTTGATATTTTTAATAAAACATTAGTTCCCTGTTCCACGGTAATTTAGAACGCAGTACAACACTGTACGAAAATTATGAAGAAATTGAATCCATAATGCTCTGAATTACAAAATAAAGATATTCGAAACATGAAAGAGTAGATACCTAATTTACTAACTGATATTATGAAAAAATTTACAGCGAATTATTCTTTCAAACAATTTTCTATAATTATTATTTCTGATCATTCCGTTACCGTCACATTTAGTTATAACAGATTTCGGTATAGAGCGATAATAAATAATCTGCCTTTGCAAAATACTCCCACCATAAATTATTGATCTGTCCGAAGAAATTACAATATCTTTTGGCACATGTTTCAAGTTTATTATTGATAATATATGCTTGCCCGTTTAATGTATTAGTTTAAAAGTGTGAAAGTGGAACAGGGTCTTTGTTCTTGTTGCAAAATCCATGCCTTTTAGTTTTATTAAATATCGGTATTGCAAATATCACCAAAACATAAAACTGATTGTAAGTTGCGAGTTATTATATTCTTGCATACAATTAAGTATTTAAACTTTTTAATAGAGATGAATAATGGATTGACTACATTAATTCGTTTAGTTTTAACGCGTACATGTAATTAAGAACGAATTATTTGTCGGTTTTTGTTATCATTAGTGAAATTTTAGGAAGCGTTGACAGCTCTTTATATTTATAAGCACCTGATTAGAATGACACAAGATTAACTTTAGAATAAATGTAGCCAATCGTTAAATTATCAGGTTGTTTGATTCATAGAGGATAGTTAAATGTTATCTAGGTGTTGAAGGGATCACATGACTGCATTCCTGAGGTTTTTTTCATCTGACGTACCCTCTAGTCAATTTACCCCTTTTTTGGGGTAAACTCGGATCTTTTTGCGTTATCCCAGTTGTACCAATGATGGACACGTCTGTTCCACGCCTATGGAAGTAATTTTTATATACAGAAACATTCAATACAAACTGTTAGCATGATCGCAGAGATTACCCATATTAGTCACGGAATGTACATAGAAAAATATGGTAAAGTGATCCTTAACTACGTCCAATTATTTTACTTCTAGCCCTTCAAGCTAATGTAGCTTATAAGTATAAATACAACACTTTACACCACATACCGTACCACTTTAAATATACACATATAATGTTCTCAATACTATAAAAAAATCTATAAACGCCACATCAAACCTGTGCAATATATGTGGGAATGGATAAAGTTATCATAAATTATAATTTAAAATATATATGTTCCCACATTTTCAGTAAAGTAAAGGACGGCCTAAAAGACTTGTATCCAGTAGTAGTTTTCTTTAGAAAGAATAAAGAGAATGACGGGAGTTTTTGGCGGGATCTTGAAATGTCTAATAGTAGATTTTACATTTTATTCATAATTTTGTGTTAATTGACTCTATATTATGTAATATTAATGGCAAATTACATAGTATAGTTTGACTATTATGCACAAGTGGATATAAGAATACCACGGAGCATGGATTCTGACTTGCTACAAAAACTCCCTGGAAAGTTCTAACAAGCGGGACACCATCTTGTTAGAACATTGAAATGATCGCAAGAAACTTGTAATATCATTGCCTACAGTAATACTCTATTAGAAGATTGGTTGCCAAAATAATATTAAAGAAAAAAGTGAATGTGACACTTGACTTTTTAGTCAATTTCGTTAGACTCAAAACATACACATATACAGGCTGAAAGTTTAGACAGTAGCAATATTTACGGAGGATAGACTGCACTCGATTCTCGTCCTAAATCAATTTAAAAAATAGGTGCTTGATATTTGACCTAATTATCTAAAAAAATACAAAAATCATACACAATCCTCTACGCTTCTGTGTTAAAGCACAGTGTCAATGACACAGTCGGGTGATTTCACTTTCACTTGAAAGTGAACGTGGGAACGGTACGAACAAAACAAATGGGTTTATTGTCCGTTTTATTATCGAAGGTTATTAACTCCGGGTCGCCCTTTACAGCTTTGAACACCGGTCATTGTACCTAGATTTATTACGATTGTGTTTATACATTTTAAAGTCTTAGAACAAACTTTAACTTCGTTTCTCTTTGTTATTTATTAATATTTGTTTTGATATTATTATTCTATATGTTAAATGTGTCCATAAAGTATACCGTAATACTGTATAGAATATTGTAAGTGTTTAACCTTTCACCTGGTATAAAGTAATTTCTTCGTAGCTGACCTGTTGTTGTGGACGGCCATGCCGAAACCCTCGGGCGGAGCAGCGATGTATAGAGGTGGAGCTGGGTCCGGGGCAGTGCAGAGCCCGGCGCCAGTTGACGCGTTCGACGCTGATGAGCATGATGAGTTCGAATGATTCAATGCTGGAAATTGTTTATAATCATCACACTTTACAAATGGAAATAATAAGAATGACCGAAAAACTGATAGCAGAACCATAAATAAATAGTTCTTATATACATATATACTAGCTGTGCTCGCGGCTACGTCCGCGTGAAATTTCAATTATCAAACCAGTGATTTAAAAAATCATAGGATTGTATTGTGTATTCAAATCAGATTCCAGATCGGTATTAAATTTCTTCAAAATGCGCCTAGGAGTTCTTCCGTAAATGTCTCCTCTTTTGTGTTTTCTTATAAGTATGACATACATATATACGAATGTGTTATATATGTTATACCGGTATATAAACTGTTACCATACGATATTTTGTCAAAATTTGTTCAGTAGTTTTTTGCGTGAATCTCATACAAACGACAGACAGACAAACCAACAGAAAGACCAAACTTTTAAAAACCATAGATGTGTGTTCTGTCATTGATTCAAAATCCGCCAGAGTATTTTTTCTTTAAAATATTTAATTTACAGATTTCATCCCGTTACCATTTTATTATATGTATAGATTACCCGGCAACATGTAAATTTATTTATTTTAAGTAAAATTTGTTAAGATTTTTGTGATATTTGGTTAAAGGAAAACGATATAATTGTTAAAATAAGCAGTATAATCTCAGATTAAATATATTATCAAATGTCAATAAAGTCATTTAGTAGTAGTTATGATTTACTTGAGAATCTCGTAAAATTGTTTTATTTATCTACATCTTGCAGATTATCTATACCCACGAATTCTGTAATTTAGTACGAAACGTCTTTTACCGGCAAATATAATTTCAATAAATCACATCAATAAAATAAGAACTGTCAACAACTTACACAAGTGTTAGACAATGTTTAAATATGGACAGTGTCTGTCTCTAAACAAAGACAACTCTTTTGTGATCAATTTTTTTATTAAACAAGTGCTCAACGCATACTTATCTTATTTGTAATAAGATAGCTAGTGTTTAAAAAGTTTATTGTTCAAAATCTATCCAGTAGTTTTTGAGTATTGCGCGCACAACGGCAGACCTATCATTTTTATTTATATAACGAAGATGATATACTTATAATTGATCGTGGATCAATTTCCCTATTTGTGCTATAGTTTCTTCTTAACCTCACAAAAGCCGCAACGGGCAACAGTAATAACGTGAAATAACCGCAGTGATTTTCTGACTATATAAATAGAAATAGTCGCAATCATCATAGCAATAATAAGACGGAAAAGGTTATTTGTAAATAGAGATGTTCATGAAAAAAGGTTATACGAACCTGGCAAAGGTCTGTGCACGGCAGTGACGTATCTATTCGCCTCCATGTAGCCCCGGTCGGGTTCCGCGGTGTGGGCATGGTGGGCGTGTATCGAGTGCTGATGTGTGTAGAATCCGTCAGGCGGATGAAGAGTTACCCCGCCACCGCCCTCCTCTTCGTCCACCTTCTGCGAGAAGCTGTTGACAATAGAGAGAAGAAAATTAGTTTAATGACCTATCCACGTAAAAGACGTAGCTTATATAGAAAGAAGAAGAAAGAAAAGTTTTTATTGTTGTTGGATATCGTTGGAAAACATCACGACCACAAGATAAATAAAGAAAACATACATATAGTTGATTCGATATATCCAACAATATGCTACTGACAATATGACAATATACATGCTAATATGACAACAATATACACTGAGAGCATGAGTTTACAGACTAGGTGATCACTGTAACCCGTAACTACATATAACCAGAACTACCATTCTATTTGCGATCAGCCGTTAACATATTGCTGCCTTTAAGGACTAAATTGAAAAAAAAAACATAGTTCCAACCACTAGACTCCATACGAACAAATATAGTCTTCATGATGTACTGGTCATCGGACCTTTGGCAGCATAAGTTTAAAAAAAATTATCGCATTTATTACAAAATTCGAAAAATCTGATCAATAATATATTACATAGGTAATGTAAAATTATAATTTTTAAAATAAGCTAGAAATTTATAAATATGGTCCGCCATTTTGAGATATTGGTTTTAAAACATCAGCCGAGGGGTTAATCATGCCGAACACTGCTATTATACGATCGAAATTTAATTGTACATATTGGAAAAGATTTAGTTTTTATACAGTTTCCAATGATTATTCTTAAATATTCTAAGAATTTCCGGGAAGACAGTACTTAGCTCGTATATTTATTACGCCACTTAATTATATTTAATTGATTTTAACTGAGTTGGCCAAAAAATGGTGGCGGAATGATAAAACAAAAAAAAAACAAATAAAACCTGAAGTTGCGACTGGCAAAATGTAATAAAAATAGTAACCGATATTTCCTTTCTGATATAATCTTTCTCGCAAAGTTATCGACTCTTTAACGTCTGAATATAACTTTAGGATTTGAAAATTGTTCTTCACTATTGATTTTGCACACAAAAACAGTGTTCCTAACATATTTGTTTTAGACTTTTAACATTTTAACCTAACAACAAACGTATTTTTCCTTTATCGTTCATTTTCCTTATCCCGCAACTTTCGTAACACTTAATATCTTAAATAAATGTTTAAAGCTGAAGATAATACTGGTTTTATGTAGGACATTCCAAGTGTAAGAATAAGTTTACTTTGTAATCTTTTTTAAAAACGTACCTTTTACACGAAGACAATATCGTTTAATAAAATAAAAAATTAACTCAAAATGTACGTTTTTCGAGTTTTCATCTGAAAGTAAATTAATATTGCGAGAAGAATACGTCCAATTCAACAGTCACTTCAATACGACTAAAACCATAGATAGAAAATAGAAGACAGTTGTTTCGTTTTTGATTAATATGTGTGAAAAACATGGTCTTCGATGATAGTTTATAGATTGAAGTAAAACGAAACGAATACATGTTTTAATAAAAAAAGTAATTATCTTCTTTACCTTAATTTATTTTTAAAAATATGCGTAATTATTACTGACATTCTATTTTTTTAAATGAACGTAATTTTTTCGGTTTCATTGTGACTTAATTTAGTTTTATGCTAATTATCGTAATGCATTATTACGCTCCTACTTCCTCTACATTGAAATTATTTTATAACATCTATACATATAATAAGAATGTAAAACTAACGTGTCTGTAATTTTTCGATTTTTGTGAAAAAAATTGTTACAAGAGTCTAGGAATAAGTAATAGAATACATTTCAATCACTTTCAGAAATGTCTGTCCGCCTGTCTGTTTGTATGAACACGCATCATTGATAAAGTACTTGATTCAGAATAAAATCTCACAAAGGAAATCATAAAGAATATCCTCGAGAGTAACTTACTCTTTGTTTTATTAAAATCGGACCATTCTATCGAAAGTTATTGTAATTTGAATGAAGACGCGGCGAAAATACGATAAAAAAGTAGAGAAGTAAATGGACTTAATACATTCAGGTGACTTTTATAATCATTCTTCTTTACATATAGTTCGACGTAGACGAAGTCGTGGGCACAGCCTAGTATTTTATAAAAAGGCGAATTAAATACAAACTTTTTTAATCATCTTTATGTTACAAATGGTGACATTTTCTACAACGATCAAATAGCAATATAATTACACCACTTATTCCTACTTCTAGAACTTTATAAAGCGTTCCCATTTATTTGGTTCCCATGGTCCAACTTTAACCGTATTTTTCCACGAAATTGTTTTTTTGAGTTACTTCTTATTTTGCTTAAAATTACGATAAGTCGTGAACTAATATTAATGCCGAAAATATGTAAATGAAATTTTAGCACTAGTTTTTTAGGAACATTTCGTGGTAGTATATATAATACGTACTTTCCTTTAATCCAAACTAATACTATAAACGAGACAGTGAGTTTGTTCGTTACGAATTCACTACTGAATGATGGAATTATGACCAAATTCCATCCAGAAAAAAGTACAATTCCTGAGAGATAGCTTGAGGCTATCTTAACACTAGCGGCGCCGACGACAAAAACTAGGATGTATATAACTTTGTAACGTCGTGACACGTGTACTAGTCGGTTGTATGAGTCTATAAATAAAATGTATACATAATATCGGTTAACCGCATCGATCAACATTGACGGTAATGGTAAACATAGATAAGTACCTGTAACGCATACGAAATCCGTCAACAAGTTACGTACATAGAGATAGGCGTAGTGTATGAATTTAGCGATTAAAATCGAAACGATGCCTGGACTCGTCCCGCGCTCAGTGAAAGTCAGAGAGAAACACTACAATTTAACACAGTTAGCAACACTAGTGTTTATATTTATTGAATTATCAGCCGCTTGAGATGCACGTTTAGAAATCGGGACAAACATCAAAGAACGAGCGAATCGTCAGTTCGGAGAACACAGGCAAGCGAGTAAAGTGTATAGTGTGCTTTCTGATGTTATTAGCTGTGCCCGCGACTTCGTCCGCGTGGAACCTTATTTACAAAACAGTGACTAATAATGTCATCTGAATGTATCTGAAGTCTAATTACTTATCTACTTTTCTCTACGTCTCCGTACTTAAGTCGCGTCGTCATTAAAATTACAATAACTTTTGATAGACCAAACCATTTTTTTTTCATCGAACCCACTACGCTATTGTCCTAGCAAGGTCTTAACAGCTTCACCGGACTACTAAGGCGAGCGCTTAAGGCACTCAGCCGATTTTATTTGGGCAACTAGCTGAAGGGTTGACGGTACACCTCGGCTTGCGCTGTTGCCTGATACATGCAATTCGCGACTTATCTGAGCTAACCTAAGCTAAGCCATATATTCATACTTATATAAGTTATTGAAACATATATGTGTACCGAGCATATATACATCAATAACTTCTATATGTATTTTGTGTCGGATAATTTTTCTAAACTATTTCAGTTCGATAAGGGAAAAAATAAAACCCTTCCACTTCCATATGTAAGCATGTTGCGTGCACGTGTGTGGAGGTGATATGTGTAATGTTGTTGCAGTGTTGAAAGATTTTGTGTCATTGTATCCCGCGAGCAGCGTACTCAAGGGCTCCACGCCGAGGGAACGTACCTAGGCTTGAGTCGCTGCCGAGGGGGATGCACCAAACCGATTTTAATGAAATAAAGACTAAATGTTATTTGAAGATATGCTTTATGATTTTATTGGAAAGGTTTTATCATGAACGCAGTACTTTAGCAGTGATGCGTGTTCATACAAACAGACAGACAGACATTTCTAAAAATGATTGAAATGTATTTTATTACTTATTCCTAGACACCTGCAACAATTTATTTTAATCTAAATTGTACAAGCACGTTACATTTCCATTCTTATTATATTAATAGATTTCAACACCAAAATAGACACGTGTGCCGTCACGGTAAACGGAATGACGCTCTAATGCATATAATCATGAAACAGCTTACATCTACAAGTCGCAGCTTCGTTAGTATATGTTTTAATGTAATGCTCCTATGCCCTCATACTCTTTTTACACCATCGCTCCCAATTTCTGATACAGAGATCTTCACTAACGAGACACTGAATAATTCATGCGCTTATAGAATTAATTGAAATGAATATATTAGATTACGATATTATAAACTCCAGATAGTTGTAAACGAAACTATCACTTATAATAAAGCTTAAGACGCACATCACATATAGAACATTCTAGAATTACTAAAATGTTAATAGTAAATATTTTATAGCCCCTATGGGAAAGTGTAAGTGTATAACATTCAAAATCCGTTCCGGAAATTATATCGGACAAGCAACAGATATTCATTATTATCATTATTTATATGTACAGAGACTAGATGATACGAACTTTTAATTAAAAAAAGGCTAATAGTCAATTAACTCCAAAAATACGTAACCGTGATGATTGTTCCGACCGATTTCGGCTATGGCGACCAGTCCAGTAATTGAAGCGATCACATGCGCAGGATATATTAAGGTGCACAAGTGTACCCGCATGACAGAGAAGCACATACTCATCCTTGCTCTTCTGGACCCAGTGGAAAGGGGACCGTTACGACTGGAGAAGGACTCACATAGATGGTACAGTGTCACGGTGAAAAAGTTACAAGGGGTCAGTACTATCTTGCGCTCCCTTAATCGTCTTTTACGATACGCACAGGAAGATATGGGGTGCTGCTGTTCTACTTTGCTGGCACCACACGGCTAACACACGGCACGTAGACGTAACCGTATCGAAGGGTCTTAGACCTATGTTCAATAATTTTAACGTGATTGAGCCTATAGTGTATTTACATAATTCATATGTATAGATTAATTGTTTTATCAATAAAATAAACTAGTGTTTGCCTAGTGGTCAAAATTTCCACCATAATTCATTTTGATATTCATCAATAAGACCAAAGAGAATAATAATTATTTCAGTGGTTTCATACTTTTATTAAAAATAAATTATTTGTCAATTAATTATTAATGTATATTATGAATTTACATATGATATTATTATAAAATTAACCTACAATTTAACTAATTAATTTCAAAGGACATGTAAGGTATGGAATGTAAGTCATGTTAAAAATATTGAATGTAGGATATAAAATGGTAATTGGGACGTAAGAGTAAAATGAGGGATTTCGAAACGCCTTTTCATTTACATGTGTGTATATGCTGTATGCCATTCAAGCGGTAGTGTGAGTAATGTATATTTTAATTAATTTTATATGTTTTTAATGCATTGTATATACAAAAAATAGCGCTGTGCACTTCTCCTCTATATAAACTTTAACTATGCCAAATTTCACGTTCATCTGTTCGCGCATTTCGGTTAAAAAGGGGTACACAATTTTGGCTTCACGTATTAATATATTACATATATTAAATACGCTCATAATGTTAGGTGACAACATTTACAATTTCCTTTTTTATTAAAATCGTATTCTATATTAAGATCCCTAAATAAAACAGCCCTAAAATTTTTTAATACAAATTCCAAAGGTTTGAATCGAATAATGCTCCAAGAGTCCTCATAAACTCTCGCATAAAAATACTGTAACAAATTTTACAACCACTCTCCCCGTATAAGAGAAAACAGTACGATTATTATTTGAACGGAACGTTTAATTTACTGAATAAAAAGCTCGCAAATTGTATTAGCCTACTCCACAATGGTCCGTGGAAGTGGCGCTCGTCAAAAAAAAAGGCGACCGTGGAATAATTTATAATCGTGTTACCGCAACTCTGTACGTTGAACGAGAACTCGTTTTAATGAGACGATATTATAAGTATTATTGTTTTATCTCCAAAGACTATTTCGTCATTCTTAATAATTCTGTAATTCGTAACGAAGGTAGGTGAATGTTACAAACGTGACAAAATCGTAATTTTGTTAACAATATTCCATATTTTCTATTACACAAACGACTCACACTGATCTCGATTTCATAGTGAATTGCTTTCAAATAATTAGTTGTTATTGAACGATATATTGCGATGAAAGTACCTCTTCCCTTCGACTGCTCCTTACTAATATTATAAATGCGAATTATAATTTATTACACTTTTACACCTTAAGTACTCAGCCGATCACCATAAAACTTTGCATAGACCTTGTCAGATATACAGAGGACATAGGTTACACTTTCATACAAATGCAATGTACTGTTACCAAAGGGAGACCAAAACTAGATTAACGCGACCCAAGCCGTGAGCAAAAGCTAGTTAATAGATAATAGGTATCAAGAGTTTTTAGGGGTTGAATGAAATAATAATAGATACAAGAAATAATCTTGTAGGTGGTAGAGCCACGCTGAAACTATTACTGGTTTCAGCATAAATGGGCCGGTTCGCCCGGGGTAGTACCACCCTCTCACAGAAAACCGACGTGAAGTAACAGTGTTTGCATTGTTGCGTTTCGTTCGGTCAGTGAGAGCGCCGGAGATCCACCTCCCCTCCCCTTCCACTTTCCTCTTCCCTTCCTCCCTTCCCCCCTCCCTACACAGGCTGGCAACGCACTTGCGACTCCCCTGGTATTGCAAGTGTCTATGGACGGTGGTGATCACTTACATCAGGTGACCCACCTGTTCGTTTGCCACCTATGATATAAAAAAAAAAAAAAAATAAAAGCATGCCACTCAAATGCATTACGTTTGTAAAAATATTCTCAGCCTTTACATGTTTACGGTAAAAAGCTTATACAATTGAGTAATTGGTAAAAAATACAAGATATAAATATAATTTAACTAGCGAGCCCGGCAGACGTTGTCCCGCCCTGATTATGAAAAAATCATTGACAAATTATATAAAACGTTAAAAAAAACGTTCCTCATCAAACACTCTATCCACCGGTGAAAACCGCATGAAAATCCGTTCGGTAGTTTTTGAGTTTATCACGAACAGACAGACAGACGCAGTTCGGGGACTTTGTTTTATACTATGTAATGATTTTACGTACTTCTATAAATGACAATATATGATAAAAATCTTTAGAAGGTGGTAGAGCCAGGCTGCAGCTATTACTAATTTCAGCATGAATGTGTCGGCTCGTCCGGGGTAGTACCACCATCTCACAGAACACCGACGTGAAGTAACAGTGTTTGCATTATTGCGTTTCGTTCGGTCAGTGAGAGCGCCGGAGGCCCATCTCCATCCCCCTTTCCCTTCCCCTGTCTCTTTTCCCTACCCCTCCCCCATACACACGCTGGCAACGCACTCGCGACTCCCCTGGTGTTGCTAGTGTTTATGGATGGTGGAGATCACTTAACATCAGGTGACCCACATGCTCATTTGTCGACATTTGACATAAAAAAAGATGATAATAATGACTTATGACAATGTAGAAGTTAGTGTATAGATATAATACACCGATAAATGTATATGCCACAATAAAAAATACAGCGCATCAAAATTATTATTATTTAACTAAATCTTTAGACAAAATATTATGCGCCTTATAGAAGCTGAAAAACGAAATACAGTGAAATATTACCATTTGCAAAATATAGGGCGAGCGTACTCTGTTAAGGCTCCATTCAGTTGTACTGGTTTGATTAATACGACTGAATGCGCCCGTCCGATGCAGAAATGGCCCACTTTCGGAGCCCAGCGAAAGATTGTAGATTATTAAACTGGGCATTGCCTCTGTCGAGGATGCACGGATTTAGGAATTGTTTCGGGTCACAAAATACTAAATATTCAAATATAATAATAAATCAAACAAACGTAATCATTTTCAACTATCCAGATCAGAGATTTATAAAGTAATTCATGATAAAGCAATGATAATTCACCAACACTTTTATTGAGAAATGTTTATTATGTTACTAGCTGTGCGCGCAACTTCGTCCGCGTGGAGCCTTATGTAAATAAACAGTGATTAATAAAGTCTGTATTATAACAATTTACTTATCTACTTTTCTCTCGTACTTACGCCGCGTCGTCATTAAAATTATAATAACTTTTGATAGTGTGAACCGATTTTAATGGAACAAAGACTAAGTTATTCTCGAAGATATGCTATATGATTTTCTTGTTGTGGTTTTATTGTGTGTTAAGTACTTTACCAGTGATGCGTGTTCATACAAACAGACAGACAGATAGACAGACATTTCTAAAAATGATTTTAATGTATTTTATTACTTATTGTTAGACAACTGCAACAATTTTTTTCACCAAAATCTAAAAAGTAGACACACGTTAGATTTACATTCTTATTATATGTATAGATTGTGTGTAAGTTCTACAAGCACACAGTTTAGAAGTTATTATTGTTTATATTAAAAATAAGTTGTATTTTTCGAACATTTTTTTTTAGAAATATTCTATAACATATGAATTAAACACAAAAAAACCGACAAAAAAAAACCCGGGTTGAATTACGTACAACTGTGTAAGAAGTGTAATTAACATTTTGCTATTTGTTATGGACAATATACGTAATTCTTCTATAAATATACGTTAATCACGACATTTTATAAAACAAAGTCCTCTGCCACGTCCGTCCGTCTGTCTGTTCGCTATAAATTCAAAAACTACTGCACAGATTTTCATGTGATTTTCATAAAGTGATTCACGAAGAAGGTTTAGGTATATTATTTGTAAATGTTTTTTTATTATCAGGGCGGAATAACGTCCGCCGGGCCCGCTAGTATATGTTTTTTTCTACTAATACTACCAAATAATACTAGTATTTTATAATACGAATTTTTACACAATTATTC
This sequence comes from Antheraea yamamai, assembly GCA_036509395.1. Lineage (NCBI taxonomy): Eukaryota > Metazoa > Arthropoda > Insecta > Lepidoptera > Saturniidae > Antheraea > Antheraea yamamai. The sequence continues at coordinate 8,200,980 of AP028450.1, forward strand.
TTGAAAATCCGGGGTCTATAGTACATAAAAATATCTTTGATAATGGCCTGCCCGTAGACCCAGATTGCGTACTCTTTAAAGCAATATAGGCCAGCTTTTATCTTCCATATTTTCATTCTGCTGCATAGTCGCAATTGTTTATTATGAAATTGCATACAATTATTTATTGTTTATGAAAGAGACAGTAAGAAACTCATTTTAATGTCAACTTTGAATAATATAAAGATAGTATTATAGAAGTAATAACATGTTGTCTTCTGTCACAATAATAAAATTATATTGTAAAATACTAGCTGACCCGCATAACTTCGCCTGCGTGAAATCGGTTACGTATCGATTCTAATTGTATTTACAAACACGAAAAATCTTAAAAAACCTAAAACCCGATTACAGTGACTCCCACCGTTTCCAATTGTGAATCCAAACAATTCAGGGACTCACTCAAACACATACCTAGTTGGTTTAGTGAAATGATTTAGACATATGTGGAAGAAATTTCGATGAAACAGACATGGCGCCATCTGTCAGGAACATCCGTTCGATGAATTATTTGGATATTGTTCATACAAAAATACTAAAATCGCGAACAGAAAATAGAAGGGTGGGGAAGATGAAAATTTGGGGTTGTAGGTATTTTTTGACGGCAAATAAAAACATACAAAAAATAAAAATTGTCACAAAAATAAAAAATAAAAACTGGATAGGGACACGCTAATCACCTAGAGGTATGAAATATACTTTACGACCTATTCTCATACCTACCAAATATATATTTAAAATTTCATAAAAATCGGCCCAGCCGTTACGGAGGAGTTCAAACACTAACACCGAGACACGAGATTGTTATATATTAGATCAGATATAACCAAATAAACGTTCTATATTTCTATGATTTCATTTACTTCCACTTTTATGAATACCACGGGTTTATTCATGAAGTCTGTTATACTGTACGTAACAATTAAACCATATATATATGTAACGTATGTACTTATAAGTAATAATTACAATATGAAATGCGAATAAAAAGACTTCTACACAATTGTCATCAAAAGTAGGCATTGCTGGTTTTGTTTTTATATGACTCAATTTTCAAACAGTATGTAGCGAGCAAACACACATACAATGTATTTATACATGTGAATATGAATTCCGTACAATTGTGTATTGTTATGTATTGAAAATTCTTTAATCAGACTTATAATTTTTGTTTATACTACTAATCTTTTTTTCGTAGCCCTATGTTGAAAATATAGTAGGCTTTAATGGAGACGGTACGAAACTTCGTGGAATCCTAAGAGTTGATCTTTAAAATGATTGCGATGTATGGTATCGTAATGTACTGGATACAGTTTTCCAGTAGTCATTTGACAAGCAGCTTACTGATGAAATTCTGACCAAAATTTTGTTACGTATCTATCGTATTTAAGTAATACCCTCGTCAACTAGCTATAAGCTTATTTATAAGGAAACTAATTTGCGGGGTGGTAGGGTGTCTGTACCCGACTGGATCGCGACCACCGTACACCAGGTGGAACACCCGCCATAGTGGCACGTTTGGGCGTGTCGCGTTCCGGGATCAGCCGGTGTATATCCAGCAACCGGGGGGGGGGGGGGCTGTCCCTGACTGGGTCGCTTTCAGGCCGGCATGACAGTGGCGACCGGCGATGGATAGTATGTCTTTCGGTGGTCGCCATTGTTTTTGGATTGTACTGTGCTTACCATCAGGCACAGTACAGTCACTTTGCCGAGCTACAATAAAAAAAAAAAAAAAACTAAAATATAATACTATTTACTATTATGTATCGTGTGAACCACTGTACCGATATGATAATTTTTTTCACTCTTTATTAGCCACACTATTCCAGATGGACCTAGGTTATCGATTACATTACTAATCACGTAAAATTATTGGCATATTTGTTAGCCGAGTCGAGAAAAGTGGTGCCTTTTCAGAGATTCTATGGCGTATGCTGCGTTGTAAGTTAAGCTGACACGAAAATAATGTACTCCTGAATTGTTCCTTATAACAGAATCCATAGAAAAGTTTTCGACAGCGTATATCCATCTACTAAGGATAAGTCACAGTAACCGTTTTTATGTAAAAAAAATAAATAAGTTTAAAAAAACTAAAAAAACACGCTTTCATCAAAAATCCAACTAAACATGCGATGCATCACTGTTAATATCAGCACCTCCAGATATCAGTATTTTTATCACTTTTACAAAATTATACATTTATTTCTAATTTACACTATTCTTAATCCAAATTTATTAAATTTTATTTTCTGTTTTTAGTTGGATTTTTTATGAAAGCGTGTTTTTTTTAAATATTATTTATTTTTCATTTTTTAGTTAAATTTTTTTTAATTTTTTTTTCGGATTATTGCATTGTCATCGACCTTTGACAGGTGTGCAAAGTTTGAATTAAATCTGATCGTTCAAAGTAGGACAAAATCGAGCTCAAAGGGGTCGGTTACAAACATACATACATACAGGTGAAGCTAATAAAAGCGTGATAAAAAGTCGAGACAATCATAAGGACTGCCGACAGAAGTGAAAACTCAAAATAATGCAACAACTGCTTTTTTTTTAATTTTTAAATAAATCATAATCTGAATTAAACGAATTTCATAATGTCTCAATTGAAATTATTGGCATTGGTCTGGTTTTCATATCTGTTGCACTCGGAGTAATAATTATATGCATTCTTATACAGTTTATTAATTAATTAATTAATTAAACATCTGATCCCCATCATATGTATAGTGTGCAAGCTCAATTCAAAATATCAATATTACATGTACGCAAGCGACTATACTACGCATCGCTAGGCTGTCGCAAACGGAATACGTCACGAGCATGTCGAGGTCATCGGTGACGCGAACCTATTGGCTTTTCCTCTATAATATAAACTCCATTAAATATACAATTTAAAAAAAAGAGATCAGTTTAACAGATCCGTCCTGACTACGGGAGCAGTTTACATACTTACTAGACCCAGGCGAAGCCGGGGCGGGCCACTAGTTATAGTATAAATGTTCATGGCAAAAGAATATTGTACAGTAACTAACAAAACATTATGTAGGTGCAAAAATAATAATTTTCCAAATCTATCAAATTGATTTATAAACTAGTCAAATGGAAATGATGTCATATGCTAATGCAGGAGGCCTTGAAACGAGCGTTGCTTTATGTGCAAAACTTTTTTTTTTTTTTTTTTTTTTTTTATCGTGGGGAAATCCCTTATGGATACCCACCCTCTCGGGGGAGAGAGTGGGTTATGTCCGACTCGCACGGACTAAAACCCCACGGTGTACCGTCCGACCGTAATGTTGGGGCGGCAAGGGATCGTGCTGGCTAATCACCTTGTAGAGCCGCCCCAACGGTCCGCCCGGCGGAAGGTGACCGCCGGGCTCCTACCTATAGAGGGACAGACCGGGTACACGCCGGCTGCCCCCCCTCGTCCGCCGGACCTGTGCAATGAGGAGATGGGCCCCCCGGCCCATCCCCTCAGGTCCGGCTACGGTGGCAGGAGGAGTTGGGCAAAGCGCCGCCTCCTCCTGCCAATCCTCCGTTGGCGGAGACGGCCACTTAGCGGGTCTGCCTCGCGGGCCCTCTCCGCCGCCTCCTTCTGCGAGATGACCTCCTCGCAGAAGGAGGCCATCGCTTGCCACGCCTGTTTGCTGCCGAGCATGGCCGAAACCACACTCGGCAGCGACAGATTTTCCCCTACCGCCGCCGCCAGAATGCGGCGCTGTCCCTCCCACGCCGCACACTCAGAGAGAGTGTGCTGCGCGGTGTCTTCGTCAGCGCCGCACTCGTGACAGGCGGCGGTCGGCTCCCTGCGAGCGATCCGGTGCAGGTACCACCCGAAACAACCGTGTCCGGTTAGTACCTGCACCAGTCGGAACGTCAGGGAGCCCCACTCCCTTCCTAACCAGTCCCGCAGGACCGGGCGGACGGCGTCAACGGTGTACGTTCCGAAGCGCGCGTCCGCCAGGTCCTGCATCCACCTCTCGACGGCGTCCTCTCTGAGACGCCGTCTCCTCTCTTCGATCTCCCTGAGAGCCGGAGGCTCCCCA